>WOXC01009777.1:0-74463 GCA_011680675.1 Gymnobelideus leadbeateri
CATCCAAACTCCGAGGCCAGCGCTCTTACTCACTGCGCCACCTAGCCGCCCCTTTAGGGCAATTGGGGTTAAGTAACTTGCCCAAGGTTACACGGCTAGGTTTTTTTTGTTTGTGTGGATTAAGTGTCAGAGGCCGGCTCCAAACTCAGGTCCTTCTGATTCCAGGGCCGGCGCTCTATTCACTGCGCCACCTAGCCGCCCCCCTGGCCATTCTTCTGATGGACTGATTATAACCTGTTTGAACATCTAAAACCTAAAGAAACTCTAGGTGTAGCTGAAAGCACTGCAAAGGATGGTTGGAAGCTATTCCCAAGCATGGACTGGCTTTCATCCTTTGTATACTCACAGCTTAGCACAGTTCCTGACCCAAAGCAGTTGGAATTGCATAAAGTAGACTAGAAAAAGGAAGCTTTTCAAGGACAGGGACTATATTTTATTCATGTCTCTTGACACTTTTCATAGTACCAAAGATGGGTAAGTCTTTAGTAACTAACTGGCTGAATGTGTTCAATTTACAAGCTTAACTATAGTAGATTTAGGACTTCAAATATATGCAGGATTGGTGGAATGCAATTGAAGACGAGTTCTCTTTCATCTCTATTCTGAGAACAGCAAGAGGAGAATCAATTCAATGTGAGGGAAATTTAGGTTAGCTATTAAGGATCTTCTTAGAGTCAAGGCAGTTGCATACTGGAATGGTTCACCGAGACATGTTGTTTCTACAGACTGTTAGTAGCAGAACTAACATTCATGGTGGTGGGGAGTGAGAGGGGAGGGAATGGGCAAGGGAGAGGAGAATAGGATTGAGATAGTTCTAATGAGATGACCTCTAATGATACTTTCTAGTCCTGTGGCATGCTCTCTGGTGGTAATTTTCAGTCCATTAGGAAGTGGAGAAAAATCTGATGACAATATTCACAGTAAAAATACTCAGTTTCTCTTGACAACAGACAAACCAGCTTAGTGATTTAATGTTTTAATGATTTAATGATGACATACTCTGAATAAGTCCCTGATTCTGTCCACGTACATCTTAAAAGGCAAGTGTAACCCTTGCTGCTTCCCAGATGACCAATGGAAAATGTGGGCTTCCAGTCATGGCTCATATATTCTGTTTTGGAATAAAGTAGACTTTCCCCCTGGGATTAGTTTAGAGTATTTGAAAAGGGGTGAACTCTGGTAACCATGGGGAAGTTTTCAGGATTCTGTGATATGGCTGAGTTAGTAATATTAAAGGCAAAAAAATCTCTGGGCTGTTTTGCTTTTATTTAAAAAAGCAAAAAACAAAGTCATCATATTCCCTACTACCACCTATATCTGACCACATTCTCTGGGAATTGTTATTGACTTCTTGAGTGTCTAAAAGTCCACCCATAAATCAATTTGGCAGTCTCTCAGACTTTATTCCAAACAAGTTCTTGCTCCTTGTGACAAAAGAATAACACTTTGGAAAAGACTGATGATAAAAGTCTTTTTGCTTTGCTCTCTTTAAAATGGATGGAGGGATTTGATTCTAAGAAAAATTTAAAAAGAACACTTTTTCCTCCTCTACGTTCTTCAAAACAACCTCCTCATATTTTAAATAGCTGAGAAAATAAAATAGACATACTTGAAATCAATCCTATTCTTAAAAACTGAGTTAAAAAACAAAACACATGTAGCCCAAAACAGCCAAAGGCTTAGACCAAACCTAGTTATGGAAGAATTAATTTTTGTTATTTCAAAATTAGATTTGTAAAGTGAGCCACATGATTGACTACAAGTGTAGAACTAAGAATAAGGGGAAAAAGGTTGTTATAAAAAGAGAAATTCAATAAATCCTTTCTGTAAAGACAACCCCAGTCCTCCTTTAAAGGGAAAATTTTTTTGGAGAAGTGATAGATGATACTGGTTGAGTTTTTCTATTACAAATATGAGACAATCCAAGTCATAAAATAGTGAAAATTTCCCAACATGTTCCCATGCATTATTCTTGCCTAATCAGTAACGCCCAATTGATTCTTAGAACCAACCCTTCTGAGGAGTGCAGACTAGGCTTTTGGGGTCTCGTACAGCAAAATTCTAAGCTACCTTCTTTCATCCTCAATTCTTCACTGTTCTAGCTCTCTGATCATCTATAAGCATGTCATCTGAAAAACATGACCTGGTATATTTAGATTGTTTAATATAACAGTTTAATATGACAGAACTGGAAGAGATTTGTTTGGTGCTTTAAGTTCAGGATAATAATAAAAAATAAAAATATAAAACCCCCCAAACAAACAAGAATTGGAAGAGCTCTTATGGCCATCTGGTCCAATTTGTTTTTGACAAAAATTCCATTTCCCATACACCCAATAAGTGGTCCTCTAGTCTTTGCTTGAGGACCTCTAGAGATAGGGAGCCCACAACCTCCAAGGAAGTACATTCTACTCTGGAATAAGCTCCAATTATTAGGAAGTTTTCCCTTTTCTTCAAACCTAAATTTTCAACTTCTGCACATTGCTCATAGGTCTGATTGTCCTTCCGGGGCCAAGAATAATAATTCTAATTCTTTTTCCATGTGACATCCCTGCAAAAACATGAAGATGGTTATCGTGTTCCCCAAGAGTCATCTTTTATTCAAGCTAAATATTCCCAGTTCCTTCAACCAGTCCTGATATGCTATGAACCTCTAGATACCCTGTAGCTTAAAATCATGATGCCAAGCTATACACTGATTGAAACTATTGTTAACATTTTTGTTTCAGAAGAAATTGCAATAGAATCAACTTTCAATTATGCACACCAATGAAAGAGTCCAGATAATTCAAAATTGTGTATAATTAAAATATTATCTGTCATATGAATGCCTTGCTAATTCCTTTTGTTGTATAAATACCTCTTTACCCAATGATGTTTTGTACATTAATAATAGTTGGTTGGTGCTCCATGAACTCACACCAACTGATCATGGAGCTTGTTGACCCAGAAGCATAATAATCGGCATAGAGCTGGCCTAACTCAGAGGAAAGTGGATATTTTCCCAATGACTTTTGCTGTAACTTGCATTGTTAGCATATTCAGAGGGGAAATGGCAGATGTGCCAGTGTACTGACACTTAGAAAACTCATCTAAAGACCTAAGATCATGGGATTTGTTAGTGTCCCATCCTCCACCCCACTACATACACAGGCACTCAACAGATGCATGTTGATGTTGGACTTAATGGAGGTAGTCCCAGCATGAAAACCAATGTTAGGATTAAAAACCAGCTGGAGAAGAGTCAGATAGAGATATTCAAGAGTCGACAGCACAGTGGTTCTTTAGAGTCTGAAATCTGTACAGTTGACTTCATTCCCTAATACTCTATGTCATGTAAATCTCCGACATCTATCAGCATACACAGTCTGTACTGTAACAATGGATTATTTGCTGTCTCTTGCGGTTTTTCAATAATTTAATATATAATAATCTTATCTCTTTGACCAAATGCTAAGTTTCTTCTGGCCTCGGGCAACTTCTTACCATAACCACAGTGCTAGGCACACGGGAGGAAATCAATACTTGTTGACTTCATGATTAATCACTTCACAGAGGACTTACTATGCCTTAGGGGCTTAGTTTTTATGTTTGACACTGATTCTATAAAATAAACAAACAAAAAAATTTCTATTCCATTTCATAAACCCATTTCATGAAAAATTTTCTACATTAGAAAAACCAAAGTAGGAATCTCACAATCATCTGGTGAATTTAAGTGAAACAGACAGCTGGATTAGGTAATTTATGTCTTAAAAACAATTCTACCTTTGGTTGTCTATTTAGATCAAAGTCTTCAGATGATCACATCACCATTTCATTTTGCCCTGTACAGCTAGAGCTTAAGGATTTAATTTATTTATGTATAAAGCCTGAGATCTATAATGAAATCATCCCTTTCAGGGGATGTGACTTTTTGGAAAGCTTACCTTGGAGAGATAGGCCCACAGAGGGCGGCACAACAATTTGTAATGATGTTCCCATAGCTGTAGGGATTATAATTTTCTTTACCTCTTTTATTTGACCAAGATCCTTTAATCTGAAAGACATGGAGAATTTATCAATATGGTGTTCCTTTTATTGAAGTCACAGTTTAGGCAAATAGTCTTTCAGGGTATTGCTTATAGATAGATAGATATCTATGCTAGATATTGCATAGATATTGCTATTGCCATAAGAGAAACCATGAAGCACACTTTTCCCAAACCTTGGAATCCTAATTTTTTTTTTTTTGGAGGGTAATTGGGGTTAAGTAACTTGCCCAAGGTCACACGGCTAGGTTTTTTTGTTTGTGTGCGTTAAGTGTCTGAGGCCGGATCCAAACTCAGGTCCTTCTGACTCCAGGGCCGACTCTCTACTCACTGCGCCACCTAGCCGCCCCTGGAATCCTAAATTTAAAATTTTGAGCAAGTGAGTTAGGTAAGGTAGAAAGAGACTTCATAAAGAGCTTTCACTTTATATTCCTATCACATGACATTTAAAGGTAAAAATAATTTTTTTCAAGCTTGCATTTAGTATTTTGAAGCAATCAATAGTTAAATAGATGGCAGATAAAGTTGCTATAGCTCCCCAAAGTGATTAATGTTTCTTCCAGGAAGTAATTTATATACTGGAAGAATCCTGGCTCAAAGTATTGTCCCAGTAGTCTGTTCTGTAACATCTGTCTAAGAATCACAAAGAATGTCTCCTGCAGTTTCCAATGATAGAGACCATAGAAAATACACGGAATTATAATTCCTGAATTAATGTATCATGTTTTAATTTTCAAAAGCTTATTTTACATCTCTATCAATTTTCACATGTCTTCTTTTAGGCTAACCTGGTAGATTCCATTTAGCTATTTTTCTCATGTGTTTATAAATGTTCTTGTAATAATTTTTTTTAAAGTTAGTGTTCAGTCTGGCTTGAGAAATCTTCCAAAATTACTTTTTAATGCCCTTATTGTAACATCTTTCAGGATTCTGAGAAAGATAAACTTGGATAAGAGGTTTAATTAAAAACAAGAACAAGACAATCCATCTCAGTATTTGGATAGAGGTAGAGAAAGAAATGGTTCACATTTTTATTTTGTGATGTCACATTGCAATCGTTTCTCCATTTAAATAGAGGCAAAGTTTTGTTTCTTTTTTGTAGTAGTCCTCTGATTTCATTGACACAGGGCACTCTGAATGAGGAAACTCCATTGATCAGTGTATAATTGGCTCCTATTCCACAACCTCTAGTCTTAAAGAGTTGCCTAAAACACTGAGAGGTTAATGACTTTATAAGGGTCACATAGCCAGTATGTGTCAGAAGCAGGATTTGGACATAGGTCTTCCTGACTATAAGGATGATCTTTTTTTTTTTCATTTCTCTATGCTTCCTCTGAGATGTATCGTATTTCTTAGAAAATGATTTTTTAATCATAAAGTCAACCTCCTCCCCTTCCCCTTGGTGCTCTGTATTAGGGGTCTTCTGGCCAGACCTTGGGGTGAACTTACTTATACACTAGTACAAGATAATGTTTAGTAATTCAAATAGGTGAAGTATAGGGAATAATGTAAAATTATCTTTTACTAATTCCTGTTTGTTTCAAAAGGAGTAAAGTTTAAATGGCCTGTACTGTGTGACCCTGGGCAAGTCACTTAACCCTGTTTCTCAGTTTCCTCATCTGTAAAATTAGCTGGAGAAGGAAATGCCAAACCACTCCAGTATTTCTGCCAAGAAAACCCCAAATGAGGTCATGAAGAGTTGGACACAACTAAAACCACTCAAACAACAACAAACCCAGAGAAATAAGATCAAAATCACCTGTACTTCCCCACCTCAGTTCTAATCAACATAAACATGCACACTTCCCATAAGTTACTTACATCTTCATTTGTAGTTTGATTGGAGCTTATCAAATATGTGTGGAAACCTGAGAGACCAACAATAGACCAAACAGAAAAGAAACACACCACAGCTTCCAGCACAGTGATTTTAAGTCAAGGAAGTAAATTGGGAAGAAAAGGGAAAATGTTACCTAAAAAATGAGGGTTTAAAATTTTAACACCAACAAAGACATTATGTATTTTTTCCACTGCAAAACTTTGAGTCCATAACCATATTTATTATTTCTGTCAAGAGCATTTTATTCAATACTGCTGATTTCTCCTCATACCTAGATTAGTACACCAGCCTCCTGGAATTCAGGGTCTCTCTATTTCAATACATCTTTCATATATATATATGTATCACTGCCAGACTAAAATCATTTTGATCATGTCACTGTCTTTCCCTAAATCTTTTATTAGCTTGGTTTTCAAGGCTCTTAATTTGATCGTACTCATACATGACAATATTGGCATCTGACACTTGCCCTTTGCTCTTCTCTGGCCAGCCTTTTCACTGTCCTGTAGGTATGCTATGCTCTGTGACCATATTCATGCTGTATCCGTGACTGAAATGCCCTCTTCTCTCTCCTCAATTCATTTCAAATCCTGCCTATCTTTCAAGATCCAGATCAAGCAAATCTTCACAAAGCCTTCTCTGATCATTTTGGGCCTCATCTATTTCTGTATTACAATCATCTAGTTCTGGGCACTTGCAGCAATGACAGCCTATATTATATCAGCCAGCACATAATCATATTGGGACTTATCTCACTCATGTCATCATCTTTGTTAGTTTTTTTTTCCTTTCTAACTAAACTCTTTGAAGGTAGAAACTGGGCAACTGATCGCAGAAACAGGATTCCAATTCTTTCTCCCCTCCATTTTATTTATTTATTTTATATGTCTGTCCTACTTCCTTAACCCCTATTTAAACGATCAAAAACCACAAATAAAACTCATATATATACATATATATAAAAATATAAAATAAAAACTTCCTATACTGAACATATCCAAAAGAAGTTTTAAGTGTCTCATTTTGCATTTTAGTCCATCATTCCCCCATTGAACTAAAAGATAAAAATTAAAATCTCCTAACAAATATGTGTACTGAATATATGTGTGTATAAAATATATAAAAATAAAATATAAATAACATATATATCTTCATTTTGACCATGTATAAAAATTAAAAATATATATCTCATTTTGCATTTTAAGTCTATCATTTTTCTAGCAGAAAGTGGATACCATGTGCTTTGCCCGTAGTCATTTGATTTCTCTCTCAGTTTCCCTATCTGTAAGACAGGGATAATAATAGCACCTGCTTCCCAAGGTTGTTATAAAGATAAAATGAGATATTTGTAAATCTTTTTGAAAAAGTTAAAATGCTCTATACAAACTAGCTGCCATTATCATCATCATGGTTTATCATTGCACCATTTCAGTCCTTCCACTATTCCTAACAGTATGACCATGAGCAAGTCCCTTATTTATAATAACACATTTTTTTTTTTCTTTTTGGAGGGCAATGGTGGTTAAGTAACTTGCCCAAGGTCACAGAGCTAGTTTTTTGTGTTAAGTGTCTGAGGCCAGATTTGAACTCAGGTCCTCCTGACTCCAGGGCTGGTGCTCTATTCACTGCGCCACTTAGCCGCCCCCACACATTTTTCTTAGTGCTTTAAGATTTATAAAATGCTTTCTTTACAATGACTCAGTAAGACATCTACTTCAGGTATTAGATCCTCATTTTTACAGATGAGGAAATTGAGCCTCAGAGGGGCTAAATGGTTTGTCTAGGGTCATGAGATAATGAGAAGAACTGAGATACGAATCTAAGACTTTTCAAATTCCAAAACCAATGCTCTTTTCATTACATCTCCCTGCTCCTACCGCTTCATATCTGAGTTTCCTAATCTGTAAAATGTACAATTGTACATTTTATTGTACAATATAATTGTACAACATACCTCACAGGACTGTAGTGGGCACATACTTTGTAAATCTTACAGTATCATATGAATGCTATTACTATTGTGCCACTGGACAGTACCCTAACAGGTACTAGGTGCCCATTAAATACTTACTGATTTTCTGAAAAATAATTGAAGAAAATAATTATATGACTATTATTCCTTTCTCTTTAGGGGGCTTGCTGCCTGCCCTTCAGACACAAGAACTCCCCATCCACTTCAGTCATCTAGGCTTTCTAGATCAACAACACTTAGGTCAACAACAGGGAGCATACAGTTCTGTGCTCCCAGCGGTTTATATTTTCAGTTCCAGAACTAAACTCTGAATTTAAACTCTAAATTCTGAAATCTCCTGAAATCTCATTTGCTCAGAGGCTAGTATCCCCAGGTTCCTCCAAAGACCAGATGTGGCCATCTACAGGAGGATTCTTATGCTAATTATAGTTATCTGCAAGGCTGGACCACAGTGATTGTGAAGTCAACCAACTTTGTTCCCTGTCTCTTCCCTCCCTCTTTTGAATCTTATTCTCCTTTAGTGAACCCTTCCCTCTCATGAGGCACCCAGGGCTCTCCACTCCTCAGATCTTTTCTGTTAGGAGCAGAGTGTCTGGCTGTGTCCCTGACATTTTATTTTTTGTTGGGTTCCTCTTTCCCTTTCCCCTCCCACAGTCTACTGCATATTATTTTGGTCCATTCCATTATAAAACAGGATGCTTGGAAGAAGAACCCTAAGGAATACATCTATAATGGTGCCATTTCAGACAGTGTAGCACCAGGGTAGGGTATGTATCTTTGGTCTGCACTGGGGCAGGTCCCAGAACTCTCTCCTATAATAATTCTCTCTAATATTACTTTCCATTTAAACTCTATATATCTTATATGCACATATTTTTTGTTATCTTGTCTTCCTCATTAGGATGTGAGTTCTTGAGGATGGGTACCATATTTTGGCCCCTCTTTGTATCCCTCACACTTAGCACAATATGTGGCACGTAATAAACATCTAATAAATGCTTGTTGATTGACTACATAGAGGATAACTTAATGAAAGGGCTAGTTATGAGAAGCCCCTGTGAGTCCCCATTGCTTGTCACTCCAGAGGAAATCTAGCAATCCATAGGATGTCTGTAATATGTAACCCAAAGGAGGAGAAGTCTGGTGTTCTCTACAATACCAGTTAAATCAATAAAGAAACAGGACTGTAGTGGTTTGAAAAGACAGGAGAGCTCTTCTATCCCATAAGTGTTTAAAAATTCTGTTTCTCAGGTAAAATAATATACACCATGGATCTGAAAGTTTAAAACTACAATATGCATCCTCATCAATAAATTATAGACCAGAGAAAGTAAATATTCATGACTTTCTAATGCATCTAAGGAGAGAAGCTATATATCAAGTTATAAAACATTACCATTGATTTTTTCCCCAGGTTTTGAGATTATTAATATTTAGTTCAGAAAAAGGAGTAACTTACTCCATGAAATATCATGCCTTGCCATGCTACTATTAGCTGAGGCATTACCAACATGGATGGGCATACCAGGTAGTAAGGAGCAGAAATCAATGGTTGCCAGCTCTGTCAGCTTTCATTCTACATCAGCACACACAGGTGGGAGGCATTATCTGCTCTAATTTGGAAACTTACTAGTCAGAATGTCAATCAGTTCATTAGTCAATTTTGCTGTTGTTGAGTTGTTTCAGCCCTTTCTGAATCTTCATGACTCCATTTGGAGTTTTCTTGGCAAAGATATTGGAGTGGTTTGTCATTTTCTTCTCCAGCTTCTTTTTACAGATAAGGAACTGAGGAAAATAGGTTCAAGTGATTTGCCCAAGGTCCCATAGCTAGTAAGTGTCTGAAGCTGGATTTAAACTCAGGTCTTTCTGACTCAGGGCTGGTGCTCAATTTATTGTACCATCTAGCTGTCCAATCAGTCAATAAACACTTTTAAAGTGCCTACTATGTGCCACTGGCACTATGCTAACTGCTGGGATACGAAGAAAGAAAAAAACAACAGTACCTGCTCTCAAGGAGCTCATATTCTAATGGTGGAAATGATGTGCAAACAACTATATACTATCAAAACATATGCTAGGTAAACTGAAGATAATCAATAGAGGAAAGGTCTTATGATGAAGAGGACTGGAAAAGGCTTCTAGGAGAAGCCAGGATTTTGTGTGTGACTTGAAGGAAGCCAGGGAACCAATGAGGCAGAGATGAAATGCCTTCTATAAGAAAGGAGGTCAGTGTCACTGGATCTTAAGAGTATATAGAAGGATTTTAAGGTGTAATAAGACTGTAAAGGTAGGATGGAGCAAGGTTCTGAAGTATTTCTAGCAAAAGATGTCTAGAAGAGGATTTTTAATTTTTTTTTTTTTGCCTTTTGGAGGGCAATTGGGGTTAAGTGACTTGCCCCAAATCACTCAGCTAGTGTGTCAAGTGTCTGAGGCTACATTTGAACTCAGGTCCTCCTGGCTCCAGGGCTGGTGCTCTACTCACTGCACCACCTAACAGCCCCTTAAGAGGATTTTTTAAAAAGCATCTCTGACAGTGAACCTTTGACTGGCAAGCAGTGATTAAAATATCCATGAGACATAAAAGTCTGAAATTACACCTCAAAATTACCCCACCCACGCATTTGTTATATAAACTGAGAAATGGAGAATAAACAGGAAAAAGAGAAAACAAGAAAGAAAAAACAAATTGTAGAAAAGCAGGGTAGTAAATAGAAGAAACGGGGCAGAGATCAGATATAGCAGCAGTAAAGACTAGAACCAGGGAAAGGGCTGGCAGCAGGAGACTGATGTCTTTGAGACAGCTAATCAATTTTATCTCCATAATAGCTCTTAAATCTATCTCTTTACACACACAGCTACCATCGTAGCTATCTATTGGTGTATCATCGCCAATTTCCAAAGTGGTTTCTCTGCCATAAGTCTCTCCTTCATTCCAATCCATCTTACATATAGCTGCCAAAGTGCTTCTGACTATCCCACTCCCTACTCAATAACATCCTGTGTTCCCTGTTATTTCTAGCATCAAATATAAACTATTCTATTTGGCATTTAACTCTCTTCACAACCTGGTATCCTACTGTATCTTTTTCAGCTTTATTACCCATTACTACCCTTGACACACTTAAAAAAAAAAAAACAGCTGTTCCTCACATACAATGCTATCCATCTCTCATCTGTTTCTCTGCACTGCCTGGAATGCTTTCCCTGCTTACTTGCAACTCTTAGAATCCTTAGTTTGCTCTAAGACTCAGGCCACCCCCTTCTGTGTAAATAAGCTTCAAGCTTTTAGAGCCAATCAATTAAGTGCATGAGAGTTACCGTCCTAGGTGCTGGAGATAAAGAGAAAACAGATCCTGCCC
This sequence comes from Gymnobelideus leadbeateri, assembly GCA_011680675.1. Classification (NCBI taxonomy): domain Eukaryota; kingdom Metazoa; phylum Chordata; class Mammalia; order Diprotodontia; family Petauridae; genus Gymnobelideus; species Gymnobelideus leadbeateri. The sequence goes on from WOXC01009777.1 coordinate 11,203, forward strand.
TTAAGGAGCATACATTCTATCAGGGAGCATACTATCTTCATTTTTTGGTGTGTGAATGTGGTTTTTCCCCTTTGTTCTGTTTCTTCTTTCACAACATGACTAATGTGAAAATGTTTACATGACTGCACATATATAAATTATATCAGATTGCTTGCCATTTTGGGGAGGAGATATGGGAGGAAGAAAAAAAGTTGAAAATCAAAATCTTGTAAAAATGAATGTTGAAAACTTTCTTTATATGTAATTGTGAAATAAACAAAACTGTGCTAGAGGAGGCACTAACAGCTGAGGGATATGGACCTCATGGAGAAGGTGGCACTTGAGTTGAGCTTTGAATGAAACTAGATATGCAAAGAGGGGGAGCTAAGGAGAAAGACTGTCTTCCATTGCTAGACATGAGGACAAAGGTAAAGGCAGAGAGAGGGAACATTCTGTGTGAATAATAGCAAGCCAGTGGAGTTTGAGAAAAGGAGTAATAAATAATAAAGCTGGAAAAGTAAGTTAAAAGCCAGGCTGAGAGAGGTTTGGGAAATGGCAAATAGAAGAGTCAGTGTTCTTCCTTGAGGAAACAGGGGGCTACTGGAGTTTATTGAACAGGGATGGAAAATTGCTTTGGCAGTTCTAAGGAGAACAGATCAGAGAGGGAAGGGATGGGACTAAGGTTCTTCCATTTCTTAATCTTGAATCATGTTTTCCAATTTAATTAAAATTGTTTTCATACTCTCCTATGCGCATCTTTGCACTAACACTACAAGGCAGCAATATTTGTGCTGAAGCACTTTGGAGGACCTTATTAAGTCCTTCATACCATTTCTCTACCTCTTCATCTTCTAGAATAAGCATGGTGGCATGACCTACAATTGCCTTCATGACAACTATGAGACCTATAGATGAAGCTCTCCTGACAAAATACCATGGACTCAGGGTAGAGAAGGAGACACACATTTTTGAGCGACGACTAAGATGGGATTTTGGTTTGATCAGGCACATTTATTACAAGGATTTTTTTTTCAAGGGGATGGGGGAAATGGTAGGATGAAAAGATAGATTTTTAACTAAAACAATTCAAATTTTCAAAATTGTCCTTACGGTGGTCCTTTTGCTTATGTTCAATATGATCATTGATTATTGGGGCAACTAGCTGACACAGTGGATAGAGAACCAGCCTTGGACAGTAACTGTAAGACCTTGGGCAAGTCACTTAACCTTTGTCTTAGTTTCCTCAACTGCAAAATGGTGATAATATAGCACCTATCTTCCAGGGTTATTGTGAAGAACAAATGAGATAATATTTGTAAAGCACTTGGTATAGTGCCTGGCATATAGTAAGTATTATATAAATACTAGCTATCATCATCATCATCAAACACACTATTACCATAAGGCAAGATGACTGAGTGTACCATAAACCAATTTCTTGTTACTTAAAAAAAAAGCTATTATTGGTTTTTATATGTGAAAACTATGGAAAATTCTCAGGAGAAAATAGCAACAAGAGAAATCATAGCTTTTGGAATGGGCACTCCCTATTTTATTTTTTTGAGGGGCTCCTGTTGCTCAGTAAATCTTCCTTCAACAACCATCTTCATAAAGGAGCACTGTTGTCATTGCAGGCTGAGTTCTAGCAGCTCATAAGAAATCAACAGTATGAAAGCATTTAAGTAAATGTGACACTTTCTATACGAATCTCTTACGTGCTTCAGAGGAATTCTATAAATAGCAAAATGATTCCACTATTAGCTAAAGCTATGTCAAAATGACATGGATTCAAGGTAATACTCAAGGCATACCACATTTTTGCTCCCCCTTTAACTAACCCCTCTCTTCCTTTTCCCTTCTATTGTTTCCCCCCACTTCCTACACCCCTCAAGGATAGAAAAGAGCTGTGGAATGGGCAGAAAAGACTGAAAACCCAGGAAATTATGAATTCCAGGAAGCAAAAGAATAATGCGTCTCGGGATTTGATGCCAGAGTGGGGAGAGAAATAGGAAAGGAGTGTGGGAGGCAGAAATGGATTTAAGGACTAGAGAGCTATGCAGACCTAGGGGGCTTGAGCAGCCTTCTTTAAGTATACATTTGATTGTTTTTTATGAGTTCCTGTAATGTTTAATGTAAAGTAATTATAAGGTCCACACTAAAGCTAACATCACAAAATTTGTAACTAAAAAGACAAGTAGGGTACTAGGCTATGTAGTATGTCTTTATCCCAGATTTCATTTTCTTAGTCATAGGAAAATTTTTAAAAGTTATCTCACCCACAGGAATGGATTTTGGTTTGCTCTCTTCAATATAAAGAAGACAACAACTTGGAAAGAGTTCTAAGAACTGATGCTGAGTGAAGTGAGCAGAACCAGGAGAACATTGTATACTAACAGCAACATTGTATAATGATCAACCATAATAGACTTGGATCTTCTCTACAATGGTCCAAGTCAAGCCCCAAAAAGACTCATGATGGAAAATGCTATCCACATCCAGACAAAGAATTATGGAGTCTGAATGCAGATTGAAGCATACCATTTTTACTTTTTGGGAGGTTTTTCCCTTCTGTTCTGTTTCTTCTTTTACAACCTGACTAATGCATAAATATTTACATGATTGTATATGTATAATCTATATCAGATTGCGTGCCATCTTGGGGAGGAGAATAGAAGGGAAGGAGAGAGGGAGAAAAAAATTGAAACTCAAAATTCTATAAAAATTAATGTTGAAAATAATCTTTACATGTAATTGGAAAAAATAAAATACTAACTACATAACCCTCCAAGACCTAATGTGATATTACTTCATAGAAACAAAACAGTTCACACACAAATGAATAAGCATCAATGATATACACATACACTTATATGTATGTGTGTGTGTGTGTGTCTATTTATCTAAATGAAGACAGTAAACTGTATGGTAAAAAACAACTCCCTTATGCTTTGGTTTCCTCACCTATAAAATGAGGGATTTGGACAAGTGGCTTTTAAGGTCTTTCCCAGCTCTTGATCTCTAGATCTAGAATCCTATGAAGAAGGGGGAAGAGGGAACAAGAATTAAAATCAACCCCTGGGCAAGGACCCAGTTATGGAGCAGTATCTACCCACAAGTGCCACATTTGTAGGACTGACTGTCAAAGTAGCAGGAGCAGACCATCTATTCAGAGCCAGGACTAGGAGGGGCCCTGAGGCTAAAGCCTGCTACAACAGTAAATAGCATCCCTGGAGGACTCCTTACCACCAACGCATACTGGACAATAATGACCTAGTAGAGACCCCCCTCCACCCTTCACACACACTCCTATTTCTGGTGAGGGGCTAAAACCTATAGAATACTTAATCAGGACCCAGAAACTAAGACAGAAAACTGTCTGACAGCAAACTGAGTGGCCTTTTAAACCTATCATTGAATGGTTTCCTTGAGTGGCTTCATAAGTTTCACCACCCAGCTTGAAGGAAATGTATGATGGGGAGATGAGATAGGTTGATTATGTTGCAAGAGCCACATAAAGTGAAATTGAGATGAGAGATAGGCAGCTGGAGTTATCCACCAAAGAAACAGAGGAAAACTTCTTGCATGCAAATGGTGTTTCTGTGGAGAAGCTTTGGGAGGACATGGATAATAGGCATATAGGATAGGCAAGCACAGTCAAATAGGTCAAAATCTGTATTGCTGGAGAGAACTCTTAAATTGATGACATCACACAATCCGAGTATTCAAGAGATCACCAAGCTGCAGTTTGGAAAACTGGGTCATGGTATTTCTGTCTAAAGTGGACAGAGTCAACCTTGGGGTCAGAGAGGTCTAGATTCAAGTCCTACCTTTGATACATGGTGGTTGTGTGACTCTGGACAAGTTGTTTAACCTCTTAGGTAACTCTCTAAGAGTATAAATTGTAGAACTGTTGCTAATCAATCAAAGCACCTATTATATGTTAGATACTGTGCTAAGTGCAGGGAGGGGGGGCTCCTCACTTTGAAATCCTTGGATTCCATAACGGGCAAAGAGAAGCTGTCAGAGGAGCCACTGTTGCATCTTCTTTCTGGGGGCTGCAGGATGAGCACATCTTTAGGTACAGCACTACGATATATGGTTTTTATGACTGATGGCATGAATTCAAAAATTATATAAAATTACAAGAGGTCCTTATGCACCTTTTTGTCCTTTGACTTGTTTGTTTCTGACTTCTAAAAATTTTTTTCTTAATGTACATTTAAGTCATTTTTTTAAGAGCCAAAGCAAGACAAAGACACAGGAAAGACACTGATGGGAGAGCAGATGTCAGCAGTTTCCCCTACTGTTCTTTCAACACAGCTACTAGATGAACACATTATGCAATTTAATATTTAGATTCAAGGAACTGTCACTGTGTTTTCCTCATCAATGAGATGCCACTGTAATCCTTAGGCATAAATATGAAAACATGACTTGTACGCATCACCTGAATGCCTATCAATGTGCCTGGGGTCATGAACCACTCTACTGTGTGTATGACAAACTCTTTAAAGATCGGAAGTCCAACTAGAATCATTTAGGCATCATTTTCTCTAGCTGCTTAGCTGTGTAATAGGCTTGCAAAAACTGCTCTCATACCTTTATGGAAAGCTTTCAAAGGTTCAGAGTTGTTGTTTTCTCCAAAAGAAGCCAAGGTTGTGAACCTCATCTGATATCAGGAGATACTGAAGACAGTCCTGTCAGAAACCCATTAGCTGGGCTAGGGAAGCATCCTAAGTCTTAGGAAGATCACTGAATTAGCAAACCTAAACAACATAGCTGTGAAATTTGGAAGGTCCATTAATCCTTCTGCAGCTGCACAGTATCCAGTAGCATAATAGCTGCCCTCCCTATTTTTATAAAGGCCCAGACATTTAGAGCTGGAAGGTACCTTAGCGCTCATAAAGTCCCGCATTCTCTGTTTTAAAGAGAATAAATGAAGTATAGAAATTAAAGTGACTTGACTAAGGTTACATAGCCAGTAGAGGAACAACCAGAATGTGGGTTTCCTGCTGTCCACAACCAAGCTCTTTCCACATCATGCTGCCTCTCATATTCCATTTTTTTTTAAGGCAATCAGGGTTAAGTGACTTTCCCAGGGTCACACAGCTAGTAACTGTGGGGCTCAATTTGAACTCAGCTCCTCCTGACTCCAGGGCAGTGTTCTCTCCACTGTGCCACTTAGCTGCCTCTCACATTCCATGACTCCATTAACTCCCAATTTTGACCATGCTCCCCCGATAGGGAACTCACCTTCAGGGACTATCTGTACCAAAATTGTCCCTTGGGCCTGGCTACTGAACACCCTAGTTTTGTTCTTAGGAAAAGAACATAAGGTGAAAGCAATTTGAAATCATGATGGCACCTTCTGGGATGACAATCATCCATTCACATCCTGTATATCTTGAATATATATTCAAGAATATTTATATGTTGTCTCCCTCATTAAAATGTGAGTTCCTTGAGGGCAGGACTCTGCATCCCAGAGCTTAGCACAGTACTAGATATATAGTAAGTACTTAATAACTGTTGACTGACTGACTTTCTAAACTATTTTTTTTGTACTTTCCCTATGGGGGCTACTTTTTTTTTATTTTTAGGGATTCAAACCAACTCATTCTCATTCAGAGTATTTGATTGTGGAATGCCACACAATGTGCTCTCCTGTGCCTTTCAAACTAGCTGGTCACAGAATGAATGCAAATTGGGGATAAAAAGGCCTTTCTGTTAGAAGCTACCACAAATGTGGAATCAATTAGTATTTGATTTACCAGCCATTGAAAACCCTTTTCATTTAGGGAGAGCTGAACAATAATTCGTGATTAAAAAAGACTGCAATCCTTTTAATTGGATGATAATGCTGTGTTACGCTGAAATTATTGTTTCTCAGCAGGAGTTCCCTCAACCCAAGGTCTTGCTCAGTTGGTAAAAAAAGACCAACTGAATTTAAAGCCTCGATGATGCTATGTGGTTGACACACCACAGGTCTCGAGAGTGCTATTTCTGGTCACTTTCCCCTTTAACTGTGCCAATCTTTTAATGCTTTAATAATATGCAAAGATGATGTCACTACCTTGGTTCTACATGGGATAAGCATTCTCTGCCCCACCATATTATTGGAAACATAACATTTTTTCCCACATATACTTTGTACATTCAACAAAATGCAAAGAAGTTAGTAAAGCTAAGCCAGAACAGAAGTTAAGATGGACATCTGAGTTACCTTTGACTTTTTGTAAATTTCTGTTGAATTGTTCCTATATACTATCTTTCCCATCTATTTTTCCCTTGGCACTTGAACTATCAACACCCCGGCCTTTTCCCTTATTATGTCATACCTGAACTATTAAAATAACCTCCAAACTAATCTCTTTACTTTGAGTTCTCTTTTCCTTCCAATCCATCTAGAATACCTTGACCGGATTAATCTTCTTAATGTTCAGCTCTAGATCAATTCTAAAGCTGATTAGATTACAAACTTCAAATTGACTGGCAATATTTCTCCTCAACCTAACTTTAGGTCCCCACCTTTAAGAAATTTACATTCTATCAGGGTAGGCAGAGGGGAACAACGTACACACATAGAGTGCAAAATACGTCCAACATACATGCAAAACATGTAAAAAATGTAATAAATGAAAATATGAAAAATATGCAATACCTGGTGTGGGTTGGTCATTTTGCTTCTCCAGATACATAACTACCCCCAGTACCTAGCATAATGCCTGGCCCATAATAGGGCCTTAATAAATCCTTGATTGATTGATAAATAAATATACTTGTTGATTCCTTACTCTGGGGTGGCTCCCTATCTTCCCAACACATTGCCTCTCACTTGCAAAATAATCAATTTGATCCCTCTGGCAGGTAACGATTTTCCCCTTCAGATATCACACAGCCACTTTGCTTTACAACTTCTTAATGTACTTATTGAATAATATTTTGCACTGTGATTTAACCCTCTACTAGACTGCAAGAAAGGCAGGGACTGTGTCACACGCAAACTTTCCATCTGTTCCAGTGCCTATCAGAATGCTCTGCACCCTGCAGGAACTCAATATATATTTGTTGAATGAATGAAGAAAGTGAAGTAATACTAAACTAAAAGATCCTTGGGGGTAGGAAGCTTAGTAATCTTACTATTGCCCATAGTGCCTAGAGTTGTGCCCTATACAACAGAGGACCTCAAAAAACATTTGTTGAATAACGAAAGGGAAGAGGACATTATATTTTAGGCAGGACATTCTTGTTTTGGACTATTTGACCCATGTGTACAAGAATAACAGAGCAAGTCCTGTTTCAAAGAGGTTTTCCTGTTCCTTTCCCTAGGACAAACAGGACGGTCCCCAAAGCTCCAGGTTTTCAGACCACTGATCACTGGTCACCCAGGCTCTGGGACCAACAGGCTCCCCGTTCTCACTCATCTATAGTTCAATGATGACTGGATGAGCAAAAGGCTTTGAATTAAGGTAGTGAGGAGGTAAAGGGATTGGTAGGAAGTAGAGAAGAGGAAAAAAGAAGCTGTGGGGAAAAAAAAGGAAAAGTAGAGATGGAAGTTAGGGCAGTGGTAGAGTGGAGAAATTCATGCCTAGTTAGAAAGAGCAGTTCTCTAGTTGAAAGTATTGGCAGGTGATTGCACTTTCTGATTATCATATCAAAGTGTTTACTGATGTTGAACTTGAAGTCTACTAAAATTCCTAGATCTTTATGAGACTAAAACCATTATTTAGTCACAACTTTCTCTTCTTGTATTTGGAGAACTGAACGTTTGAACCCAAGTATGACTTTGCATTTTTCCTCATAAAATTTAATCTTACTAGATTTTGCTCAGTGTTCTGGCTTTCTGGATTTTTTTTTTTTGAATGAATGGTAATCTTGTGGGGTTACAAGTAACCTGTTTTCCCCTTGCTATTTCCTCAACTTTTCCTCCCTCCTATCTAGCTATATCTCTGGGGTATTACTATATGTGCAAGTATCCTATAATATATAAAATGCTATAGAAGTAGAAGTTATTATTCCCTTCCCCCTCCCCCTAGCTCTTTCATTTTTCTGTCTGTCTTTACTCTGTTTCCACCCACCCTTTTTGTGCTTATGAGGCCCTGGTTCAGTGTACAAGGGCTTTTTTTTTCTTAAGCCTGTTACCTTTTTTTCAAAATTTACTTCAGGTCCACTGACAAGGTAAATACTTTTGAAATCTCCCTTCCTAGAACACTAATTTTTGACCTTTGAAAAAAATATTCTGTAGGGCTGAACACTCTGTAGCAGCAACCACACTGGCATACCCTGGATGGTTGATAGCACAGGTTCTTAGATCTGCTTTACTAGGAAAGATAGCTGTTCAAGGGGTCAACAATATTTAATTACCATTACTCCAGGGGAAAAATCAGCACCCTGAACTTCAGAGAAAATACAAGCAGAGAAATAAAGTCCAATAGACAGGGCTTCTCTGTCTGAGAAATTAGCACAGCTCAACAGACAGATCCAACTGTCCGACCAAGGCAATACATACATAGTTAACAGAGAGAGAAGCACCGACATCTGCGTTTTTCAAAGCCAGGGGAGCTCCTTAATAGCTACCCAGAGTCTCTTCTGGTCAAATCACAAGAACACTCTTCCAATGAGTGAGCCCCAAAGCAAAATGCTAGCCTCAGAGTATATCTACCTTTTTTAGAGCCAGAGGGCTTCACAACCCTCCTGACTCAGGGCCTAATTAGAAATTAACAAAAGATGTGAAAGCCTTGCTACAAGCAAGCCTCCCCTAAACAGGCTCCTTTAATGGGCTCCAGGTGAGGCCTACTAATGGGGAGGAAGATCTTATATCCCATCAACATTACCCTCTCAGCTATGAGGAAACTTTGGCCCTATTCTCACTTTTTTCATTACTGAAATTTATACGTAAATATATACACACCATCTACACAATACATAGAGATGAATACAATATACAAATCTCTTATGATTACTACATACACACATACATATAATATATAGTAAAATATTACTATGTTTATGTCCTCTCCATACTCTATTCCTATGTATTGCATTCATATATGTATTTCAGCAATGAAAAAATATATTACTACAAAATGTATTTTGTAGTATACAAGCCAGCTGGATGATAGTGCATTTAGTCCTGGAGTCAGAAAGACTTGAGCTCAAATCCAGCATCAGACACTTACTACCTGTGGGACCCTGGGCAAGTTACTTAACCCTGTTTGCCTCAGTTTCCTTATCTGTCAAATGAGTTGAAGAATGACAAGCCAAACCATTGCAATATCTTTGCTATGAAAACTCCAAATGGTGTCATGAAGAACTGACCAGGACTGAAGACAATGGAACAACCACCACCACCACCTTAAGAACTTGGTATTCATCCAGACACTTCATTTGGGCAGACTCTGAGTCTAAAAACAGAGGATTTGTGAACAGTAGCAACTACTATAAATCAAACTCACAAATTTTCACGTATTAGCAGGTGAAAGGTGGAATTTTTTTTTGTTGTTGTTGCTATGTCAACCTTGTCCACCAGAAAGCAACCTGCAGAACACAATGCAGAAGAAACAGGCTTAAGAAGGAGTGCCCCCTATGCTACCCTGTCTTTCCTAATGCTAACATAAAGGTTTTGTTTTTTTCTCCTCAAAATACAGCACAAACAAAGCATAAAGTGCCCTGATTTCTTCCAGTTGCCAGGCTCATTATGGATCGCTGTCAATCAGCACCTTTTTAATCTATTCCTTTTGTCCTGTGCTGAAGGAACAATTGTTCTCCTGGACAAATGCTTCAAATCCATTGGCTTGCTTCATTACAGGCAACTTTCAATTATCTGCATGAGTAGAAGGGAAAGGGGCACGGAAATTAAAAAAAAAACCATTTATGTTGGATGTTGCAATCTGTTTGCATACTCCTATGTGAATCTTGATACTTTTGAGGAGGAAGCCTCGTGCAATCCAGTGAAGGTGTGGAGTTTAAGGATCTGAGTTCGAATACCAAATTCACTTCACACTTGTATTACCTTGGGTATGTCACTTAACTTTTATGGGACTCAGTTTCCTCCACTGTAGAATGAGGGGGTTGGACTGGATGACCTCTAAGGTCCCTTCCAGTCCTACATTTATGGTCCTCTGATGTTACCAGAATTAAATTACAAATAGAATAATGAAGTCACTAAGTGAAATTTCCACTTGGGAAGAAGACTCCAGATTCCTCATTTCAGCACCCTGCCTATTGCTTCACCTTACTTCTTACTGGGAATAGCTAGCATAGCTCTCTGGTCTCTCTATGCTTAATATCATCCTGGTTTTGAGCTTTTCCAGGTAAGTGGATGGAGCACTGGAGAGAAACAAAAGCTTTTTGTTCAATGAGCCTTTCAGGATGGCTGAAACGTGCCCCTGGGTACTACAGCATCCCTTCTTCAGTTCTTCCTGAGTTATAGACTGGCTCTAGATGGCAAGTAAGGAGAGGTGGTGAGGAAAACACTTTCTCAAGGATAATCTAGAAAAAAACAGATCATGGAAGACGACTACATCGTCATTTTTTAAGTAAACAATGGCTTTGTGAGGTTTTAAGTTTTCTTTCACAATGGGGATTCTCATAAAGTGCAATACTGACAGCTTTAACTTCTAGTACCTCTGTATCTCTTCTATCCTGGGTCAGTCTGAACTAGAAAGAGGGAAGAGAGGGTGAGAAGTAAGTCAAACCTGATACGAACTCTTGAGGTATCTCTCTGGTTGGATCTAGGTAAAGGAAGTTCCCTTCAAATTGGTTTGGTATGGACCTAAACCCAGGGCAACCCTGAAGGCTTTAGACCTTGAGCTTTTTGTGACCACTGGTGTATTTTGGGGTAGGTAGGCAGTGCAATAAACAAAGCCCTTGGCTTGGAATCAGGAAGACTCATCTTCATGAGTTCAAATCTGACCTCAGACATTTACTAGTTGGGTGACCCTGGGCAAGTCATTTAACCCCATTTGCCTCAGTTTCCTCATCTGTAAATGAGCTAGAGAAGGAAATGGCAAAGCACTCCAGTATCTTTGCCAAGAAAACCCCAAATGGGGTCACAGAGAGTCAAATATAACTGAAATGATTCAACAACCAACAACAACAGTAATAACAACAAGAAAGGTATATTCTGAGAGGAAAGAAAATACCTGACTCATCAGGTATTTGTAGTGTAGCCTATGCTCAGATGAGTCTGTTCCTACAGGTGGGTCTTTGGCTCTTAGCAGTTCAGGACTCATGACCAGTCTGTTACAGCAAACCACAGTCACTAGGATACTGAGAACCCTACTCTTCTTAAAACACACAGAGACAAAAACATACCCCATAGTTCTCCTTCCAAAGACATAACATGCCATCTTCACAGGGGACAAAACTAGGACCTCAACACAGGCTACAATCCCATGGCTTTATTTATGTCACCGTGTTGGAATGATGTTGTTCTATACTGTGCCTCAGCAAAACTACAGAAGCTGGCCTCATAATCTTGAGCAACAGTGGATACTCTGGGCTGCTTTTTTAGGGTGGGCCTGCAATTAAGCAGCAGCTGCCTCCAGCTTATTATTATTTTTTTTTTTTTGCCCTTTTTTTGGAGGGCAATTGGGGTTAAGTGACTTGCCCAAAGTAACATGGCTAGTTTTTTGTGGTAAGTGTCAGAGGCGGGATTTGAACTCAGGTCCTCCTGACTCCAGGGCTGGTGCTCTATTGACTGGGCCACCTAGCCACCCCTTGTCAGACATCACCTGCAGCTGCATGTGGTCTTCCTTACAGTAGCTGCTCCTGCACCAAAATGGGCAATATGCCGCTGCATGACTGTATTTACTGATGCTATTGGTCTGAACTCTGTAATCATGAACCAAGGGCACAATGAAGGCTCTATACATGGAGAGAGGGGCATTGTTGGTACTGGTAAATTGACTTGACATAATATCTCATCTCATCCTATCAAAGGATATTTTGACTGTTCTTTGGTATGACTTATTGGACGCTACTATTAGTCAAGGAAGATAGTTACCCTAGAAAAGAGAGTTGGAACTTTCTATTGATTGAAGGGGTCAACACCCATATGTGTCATAGATATTGAGAAAGACAGAGCTGAGGTTTGCATGAGTTTCCAAAATTGAGTCCTAGGAGAAATTTTGAGATCTATGCCAGTGAACAATTTTTAAGTGAGGAAAAGCAAAATTTTCCTCTGGACACTTTCATCAGGGCAGCTAGGCAGTATAATAGATAGAGAACTGGTCCTGGAGTAAGGAGGACTCATTTTCCTGAGTTCAAATCCAGCCCCAGACACTTACCACCCAGGGCAAGTCACTTAACCCTACTTGCTTCAGTTTTCTCATCTGTAAAATGAGCTGGAGAAGGAAATGGCAAACCACTCCAATATCCTTGCCAAGAAAACCCCAAATGGGGAAGCTAGTGAATAGTGCACTGGCCCTGGAGTCAGGAAGACCTGAGTTCAAATCCAGCCTCAGACACTTGACACACAATAGTTGTGTGACCTTGGGCAAGTCACTTAACCCCAATTGCCCTGCCTTCCTCCTTCCAAAAAAACCCACAACAAACCCTGAATTGGGTCACAAAGAGTTGGACCCAAATGAAAATGACTAAACTATGAACCTTGATCACTTCCTTTCTTTATTCCTTCTTCCTACTCTTCCCTCAAATGGTTTTCCTAATACTATTTTTCTAGTTGCTATATTAGTCCAAAGAGCTGACAAGCATGTATTAACATGTTTCTGTAGAGCTGTTAGCAAAATATGTATTCTCTTTTGTGAGGAATAGGGTGATATTCATTATATAGAAACCTAATTAGACTCAAAATGATAATGCCACAGGGCATAATTTATTATAAAAAATGCAACTTTCTAATGGCTGTTGCTATATGTCCCCTGTCAACTATATTCAGAATGAACCACAAATATGTTAAATAGTAACTATTATGGAAAAAAAAAACAAACCCAGGATCTGAACTGTATGTGTTGCCTAATTGCAAACATATGACATAGAACTTGCTCAATTCATGGCACAAAATTTGCTGGGTCCAGTTATATTCTGAGGTCTCTGATTTAACCATTCATTGAAAAAGTAGAAGGGAGGCCTAAGTAGAAGAAAGTCTCAAACGACTCTTTGTCATAGTAAAATTAGTAGGATTTCTTTCTTTCTTTCTTTCCTTCTTTCCTTCTTTCCTTCCTTCCTTCCTTCCTTCCTTCCCTCCCTGGCTCCCTGCCTCCCATCTTTTCCTTCCTTTCTTATTTCTTTTATTTATTTTTTAAGAAAGCCCTACAGAATAGGACAGCTTTGTCATGGAAGCTTAAGAAGCAATCATAGCTGGAGGGAGAAGATTTAAAAGGGTAGTTATTAATATTACACTACTCTAGGATACTACTTTTAGGATAGGTTTCTTTTAAAATGCTTTTGTATTTTAAGGTAATTGATTCTGCCAGTTTTCTTGTGGGGTAGGGAGGATTTGGGAGTTGATATTACTAATCCTCTTTCACAGGTAGAAAAATTAAAGCATTGAAAGGTCAGGCAGATTTGTACCAGACTGCAGATTTGTCAGTGAGGGCAATGATTCTTTACATCAAAAATTTTTATATTTGGACAGTAAGTTAGTGGTCAAAAAAGTCAGAACTAGGACTTAGGATTCTTCTGATAGTATTCCAGACTTTACCATTGCTAACAAGTCTTCCTGGAATTGTTAAACTGTATTCTATGGAAATCACTGGAAGGCCCGAGGCAAGAAGGGAGAAAGACAGCTATGACAAAATATGCTAAGTTTTGCCTCTTCTCTGTGTGTGACTGTGTGTGACTCTGTGTGGGGGGGTGGGGTGGGGAAGGGGGTCAGGGGAGCCTGGAGGCAGGAGAAAGGATAAGCAAGGTAGCATAGCTCCTAGCTGGAGTTAACAATATAAGGCTGCTCAAACCACTCTGTGTTCTCTGTCAGAACTTATTCAGCAAGGAAGCATTCTTTCCACTCCCAGCAGAAAACAGCTTATTGTTATTAATATTTATAATTTGAAGAACTCAGCAGGCTCCCCGCCTTTCTCGTGCAGCTCTTGAGAAGAAACAGGTGCACAAGACTGAGCAGTTTAAAAGCCACCGCCCCATGATGACTACAGAAAATATTCCATGGGTACAGAGACCAGGCCCAAAGTTAAGTTCTGAAACATTTATAAAATTTATAAAAATTTATCTAATACATTTTCCCCCCATGTAAACCAACTTCCTGAAAGATTTACACACTCCTTTCCATGGACAAAGAGAGAAGCTGGAACAGTATTATACTATCAAAGCAATGCTCCCTTTACAAGGATAGATACCAAGAACCAAAGAGAAAAAAAGGCTGACAATTCCTCCTCTTGCCACATGTCTGAAGAAGACCTGATTCAAATAGAATCCTTCGTGTCTCTTCTTGAGGAAGGGAAAGGTCCTGTTACCTCCTGATACTGCTTTATATAATCCCAGGATTTCACATTACCAATGCTACCTCCTTTTAACTCCTAGCCAACCCAATCTATGGGCCCCATAAAGTCACAAATAGCAGAGTGATCAAAAGAATGATATTAAGTACATCTTTGTTCATAGGATCATACATTTTGAGCTGAAAGTGATCTTAAAGATCAGGGAAATATAAACCTTTCCTATTTTTCAAACAATGAAATGGAGGAAAATAGGTTAATTGCTGGACCCAAAGTCACCCATTTAGTAAGGAGCTAAGGCAGGATTTCAACTCTGGTCTTCCTAAATCTAAACCCAGAACTCTAATGAGTACCCTACCTAGCTGTCTCACAAGATAGCTGTGTGAACCTGGGTCAGTCCTTTCATTTTTCTGGCTTTTATTTTTATTATCTCTAAAACAAGGATATTGGGTTAGGTTAGATGTTCTTAACCTGAGATCCTTAAACTTAAAAAATGTTTTTTTTTATAACTGTATTCCAATATATTTGTGTTCCTTTGAAGTCCTTTGCAATTGCTTTATGAGTTTAAAAACTTTCTGAGAAGGATCTATAAGCTTCACCATATTGCCAAAGGGGTTCATGAGATACAAAAAGTTATCAGCTTCTGAGTTAAGTGATCTTTAGGTTCTAACATTCCATAAATAAGAATTTATTCTCCAATCTCCCAATTCCCATATTTTGCTATCTTTGAAATGTTTTCTAGTTTCCAGTGCAGAGCCACATAAAAACAAAATTAAAATAGACTATATATATATATTACCAGATTATTTTTAGAGTGATACTAATTTCTTGCTTGGGTCCTAGGTACATGGGTCAGACCTTATTTCATAACTATCTTATCCAACATTATATTAGGTATAGGGAATGTACCTGTGATTTCACTGATAGAAGGAACTCCCAGATGAGTAACCTCCCTCCACCAATGAGGGTCAGCACCTTCTCTGGAATTAATAATCTTAGAGAGTTACCAAGAATACTGAGAGGTTAAAAAACTTGCCTGGGGTCACATAGTCAATCTGTCAGAGAAAGTACTGGAATGTAGGTCTTCCTGGCTTTAAGAACATCTTTATCTACTCATTATATGAGACTGCCATCCATATTCATGCCACCCACCATATTCAGTTACTTTGTTCTTTCAGAACTGTCCATTATAAGATGACAATAATTTCTGACAAAATGAAGGGTTCAAGTCCAAATCAGCTAGTTACATGAAGAAGAAAGATGGCAGAATTGTAAAGCTCAACAGGACCTAGATTCTAAAACCTATCTCTTCCTGGTTTGGATTTGCTTTTTCCTTTCAAGAAATTAAAATAACTGTACCTGTAGAAATTTCTTCCTTAGACCATTATTTACTCAACACACAAGAGGGGTCTTCTGGGTTGGCTGAGTAGTTTTCAGAGGGTCAAGATAGTACCCATGGTGGTCCAAATGGCAGCTGAGTATGAACTGTCTACAGGGAATGCTGTCTATGCAGAACTGTATAAACAATGATCTGGTTCTTCACTTACCCACATGGGCATAAAGTCAATGTTACCATTAAATGCCACACTAATAATAAAGATGATAATCTATGTTTACATAGCATTGGTATGATCTACTATTATCTCATTTGATTCTCATTGTAAACTTGTGAAGTAGGAAGTAGAGGTACTATTATACCCCTGTTTTTCTTTTCTTTGTATTTCCAGTGCTCAGATCAGTACCTGGCACATAATAGGGGCTTTAAAATCCTTGTTTAGTTGATTGGAGTTTACTTATTATTACCTCCTTTCAGGAGAAGCTCAGAAAGGCTATGACTTGTCCAACGTCTATAGTAAGGGATAGAGAAAGGACTAGAGTCCAGGTCTTCTGACTTTCATTCATTATACCATACTAGCTAGAGTCACAGTGCACTTTTCTCTCCTGCCCTCAGGAGGAATCCAGCCTACAACCACCACTCTGCATTTTGTGTTCAACTGATTTTCACTCTACACAGGGAATTACACTGGCTCTTCCCACATTGGGAAGGCAGTAACTATGGTGGACAGATTGCCTGCCTGATGAAAATGTAAGAAGTAGAATGCTTGACCTTACTTTTTCTGTCCAAATTGCAATGGTTTCTCACATGTGAGTGGTTGTTTTTCACACTTGGCAATCTCACTTCTAATTTAAAGACTGGAAAAGTCGGGTTTGTTACTTCATCAGTTCAAAGCTGATTTCAGGGGATACTACCTGCAATGTGTATGGCTAAGAAAGTCTTCCTGGGCCACAGAGAATCTCAGAACATTATTTCTGTTGGAAGTGAAGCCAGGGATGGGGCAGAAAGAAACAATGAGAATGAAGAAATCATAATCCACACACAACATATTAGATCTTCAAAATAAGTGCAATCAGAAGTCAAACGGAAAGGATATCTTGCAGGACTGTCCTTGAGAGCATTTAGAAAACCTGTTTGCTGGGAACCTGTGGAAATGAAACCAAGATTTAACATCAAAGCAATCTTCCCCCTGACACCCCCAACTAAAGTGCAGTTCATGTTGAGAGCTCACATCTGAATGAAAATGGTAGTAGGTGTTTAAAGATCAATTAAATAATTCTATTCTGTAAATGCTACAGCATGCAGTTTACTTGTAGAAGACTGAGATTCGGCTAAAGTTATTCAACAAGAACATGGCAAGATTCATAATCAGACCTAACATCTGCAGGATATTTTCTGAGCCAGAGCAGATGGATGTCTGCATACTTCCCCATCAATTACGGTTCTGATTACGCCTTTGTTTTCTTCTTCATTTTAATATGAAAACAAAACACCATACACTATTTTTTCCCCTCTGTCATGAAAGGCTGTTTTCTCAAAATCTGTTAACTTTTGAACCAAGAAGTCCTGTAAAATGGGTGACATTGTAAAAGACTTCTACACCCAGCATAAACAAGATCACAAACTCTGAGTTTATAACTTAATTCTTTTAGATGTAATACATTTAAAATATGAGAAAAAGAAAGGATTTCACATTATTAATGCTACCTCAGAGAAAGAAAAAAAATCCTGAGGGCCTGAGTAAAATTTCATCTGACCAGAGGATATTATTTTTATTATTATTTATGTATTGACATGTTACTTTGATTTGAAAAAAAAAATACTCATCCAGAGGATCTCTTTAACAAGTTCCTGCCCTTTTAGGGGACATGGGTTCTCCTGCAATCCAACCATGCAAATGGAGCTGTGTTATACACAAGGCCCCCTGAAAATGTGAGCAGTCATTCTTCTTGTCAAGTTTAGGTAATATGACAGCTACCAATTGGAAGTTTGCTTTCCCAGTTGTACAGTCCATTCTAGAGCTACCAAAAAGGTTGCATATTCTCCAAATAATTCGCAGTTTGCTCTTCTTTCCTATATCTATCCTACACTCCTGTGACACAAAGAGTAGCTCTGTGGGTGGATGGGAGTTGATGGGAAATGATGTGAGGAAATATGTAAGAAACAAATAGTGAAAAAGACTGATGTTTAAAGTACCTCAGCCCCCATGGACCAGCAGGGATAAAGAAAGTTCTACTTCTTTGCTCTTATGCAAACCCTTAACAGTCAAGGACGTAAAAGAAGCTTAAGTCTTAAGGAAGATAATGCAGGGAAGGCAGTCATGATGCAAAATTAGGACACTAAAAATATTATTTCTTAATCTTACCCTATTGAAAATAAATGAGGTTGCTTTTCTGAAACTTTCATCTCTCTGCTTAGAAATCCAGAATTGTAGCTTTCAAAAATTATGTCCTATGTGCATAAGACATGTTTTTAAGATAACAATATTCTTTACTTTATCTCTTGCCCTTCTTACTTTGTGGACAGAGATGATAGATGGCTTATCAGCTGCAATAAAGCAGATTTTAGTCCTTACCAATGTTTTCTGCATTTGGGGATCAAAATAGTGGTCACATGAAGACATTCCCCATTTCCTCCAAGGATCACATGATACATAAGATGGAATTGGGCTAAAGGCTTCTTTCTTTTTTAGAGAAGTATGTGTGGAGTAGCAGGTTGGTAGAAGGAATAAAACATTGTTTTTTATTTGTTTTTGTCCAAGAAAATGTTATGATATATTGTGAGCTGAAAGTATGGTAGAAATTTTTATCTTTTTTTTTTTTTGAGGAGGGAAGGCAGGGCAGTTGGGGTTAAGTGACTTGCCCAAGGTCACACAGCTAGTAAGTGTATCAAGTGTCTGGGGTCAAATTTGAACTCAGGTCCTCTTGACTCCAGGGCCTGTGCTCTATTTGCTGACCTTTGTACATCACAACACAATTGTGTCATCAAGAATTAGGTTGTAACTTCCTACTTGAGAGTGCATGTTGTGTGTGTGTATGTGTGTGCATGTATTGTGCATGCATGCAAGTGTGTGTGTGTGTGTGTGTAGGTGTTTGTGTAATGGGGAGGTGGAGAGAGAGGGATAGATGCATAGAAAGAGAGAAAGGAAAAACTTGTTTCCCTATAAATAATCTTTTAAAAGTACTGGGTCAGCTCATTAAACACCATGAAACAGATATGAAAACACTTTGGAGTCTTTAAAAGCATTATACTGACTGGCATGAGTGCACTTTGCTATCAGTGCTTCTCCCTTAGTTGTGTTGGGTAACTGTTACTTGTTCTGATACTAAGTGATACTCTTGGTTTTCTCATCATTACTCTCAATCTTGGTCTGTGTGGCACCCTGATAACATGCAGGAAAGGTGGCCCTGGGGAACTAGAGTCTGCACTCTTTGAAGGAACTGAATAATTTAAAGAAGGGTTCTAAATTGGATTTTAAGTTTCTTTGTATATACCCACCAAGCATAAATGACCGCACAATGGTTTTCATATATATATATATATATATATATATATATATATATATATATATATATAGTTTGCTCCAAAGCAGTCTGTTCCAAATTCAGATGAAAAGATCTTAACTCCAGAATACTGGCACTATTATTTGAAACATAGCTTAAAATTGGGGGCATTCCATTTACTGTAATGTTTAAATATTGAATAATACCTAAGAAATAACCCTTCACTGATCCTCTCTATCTCTCTACCCCTCTACCTCCATCCCAAACAAACAAAAAAGGGCAGGAGAAAAACTTAGATTCCTAACTTTGGCATTAGCAACTCCATTTGAGGTTTTAGAGCTGCTATCATCAAAGAGCAAGCCTATTTTCAGATACCTCCGGAAGCATGCCAGCAAGATGCTCTCTACCTTTTAATGGTTGGGTTACACTTTAGGAATGTGGATAAGAAATAATGTTAGTCTTTTAATGTTGCTAATGGAACCATAATGGATCTTTAAAGGCTGAAATTTATAGCCCAAAGCCAATTAACCCCCTTCTCATCATTATCTGACAGAGGGAAAGGGCAAGAGTAAGGGACAAAAGAAATTCTTAGTGATCACCAAGATGAGGATTCAGGTTTAGCAGGGAGAGAAGAGGTACCTAAATCTCAGCAAAATCAGCTTAAAATCATCTGAACAAACCCTCTTAGGTAAGGTAAATGCTTCTTAACAGTGTTTTCCTCATAGATACTTTATACACTAGACAATAAATTGATCAAATATTCTACTCTGACATCTGAAAATTTTTATTTATGACAAACTGTATGCATATGTCAATGAAGCCTTAATTTTTTTTTAAACAAACTAAATTTGAAAGGAAAAGAGATATAAAAAGAAAGGGAAAGAAGTTAAAATTACCCAAGAAACCCAGTCCAGTCATATATAATAGACTCTTGTTTCTAGAGAACTCCCAGCAAAATCTAACTCAGCTAATCTGTCAGCATTTGAAATGTGGTCCTTAGAGGCCAAGTGTGGGGTTATCTCTTAAAAGAACCACCCACAAGAAGTGGAAGTAACTTGATATTGCAGTGGTTTGAAAGGTAACAATTATGTCTGTGGTCCCAAGGAACCAAGCTCTGTAAAGGGAAGACTGAATTGGTCACTAAGTTGGAAACCACTCCTGGTAGGATTGAGAAGGTAATGGGGAAGAGGGAGAGAAGGGAAGAAAGAAAAGGAAAGGTGAGAAAAGCAAAAAAGGGGTGGGGGAAGGTTGGAAGTGAGGAAAAGGAGAGGGAAAGGAAGGGAAAAGAAGAAAAAGAGAACCTTGAATGATCAAATCAAAGTTAAATAAATCAGAAAACCAAAGTCAAGCAAATGATTACATACATAATCTGATTTTGCCAGCATACTTACGAAGAATGACGTGGGTGATAACGAATGCAAATATAAAGACTGTCAGAAAAGACAGAGATAAAATAAACATATAAAAAAATCTGTAGTTTCTTTTCCCCACACAGTTGCCTACCCAGGGACAGTGATGATCAAACCGTTCTGAAATGAAAGGCAGAAAAAAAATATGGAAATCAATTAATAAAATGGCTCTTTACTTGAGGAAAAAAAAAAACCCAAACCTTTGAACAATATACCAAAATGATGACATCGTTGGTATTTGTAAACTAACCTTTTAGAGAAGTATTTAGCTTCATGAGATTTTCAAGGGCAACATTATCCTTTCATCTAAATTTAAACACATGATTGAGATGATCTTTCACAGACATAGAAAAAGATATGTCTTCTTATTAAACTGCCACTTTAGAAATGTTAATAGGATTTCTTTTCATACTTGGGGTTGAAAAAATTAGATTTCTTTGCTTTTATATATTAACTCTCACTTAAGGATCTTCTATCAACAACACTCAAATGGATGTAGGATCCTATCAATGTGGGCATCCCCTCCCATGATTTGGATTATAGCCTTTAATGTTATTCCCATTCTATAGATGGCAAAGTATAGTTTACATGGGAATCCTTCACTAAAACTAGGGAATTTCGAGGCATTGAGTATAACTGGGACATCTGAAGGTAAAAAGTGTTCAATGATGCTTCTTTGCTTTCTTATCCCATTATGTTCTCCCCACCCAAGCTTTGTAGGTCCTTCTCAAAAAAATGTTTCTTCTTGATCAATAGTGAATGATTGCCTTTAAAATATGTTTCTAGGACCTTAATCTGATCTCTCTCCCTAGGAGTCTAGGATTTTTTTTTAAAGCTTTCTTGTCACCATGACAATTTAAAATGAAATCTTTGATGCATTTATGATTTATTTTTTTCCTCTGCAAGTAATGACAGTGTTTTTCTTTTCTCCACTATTCAGCTGATCTATTCAAAGTGATATTGCAACACACCCACTCACATTTCGGAAGTCTGCACAGTGGGTGGGGAAGAAAAACGTTAGGCATATGACTTATCTCTTTTTTTCTGGTTCTTTTCCAAGTTCTGTACCCCATTTTATTTTCATATGGATAAATAAGTATATACTTACATATATATTCACACACATATCTATGTCTATGTGAGGCGTCACTATAAAGAAATGGCTAATGTCATGAGCCACAGGGAAACCAGTCTCATTACTGTACAATCAGATCCTAGAAAGGGTCATATATCTTATTTTACATGTAATGCCTTTATCTATACATATAATATTAACTGGAATGCCTATGGGGATATTTGGATTATGGCAATCATTAGACTGATTAGTCTTACCAGGAAAATTGAGGAGAAACCAAACAACTCTGTCCTGTGGTTACCAAGTCCCTCGAACTTGTCTCCTTAACCTTTTGCTCCCCAAATCATTGGTATGGAAACCCACCACTCTTAGTGAAAGTCCCATTTCCCTGGTAACTTTCTATTTGCCTGGTAACTTTCTATTGATCTTTATCTGACTCAACCTTATTGTTCCCCAGGCCTCATCCTCCTCTGCCCCTTTCACCGAGTCCTTTGGAACCACCAATTTATTGTAAACAAATTCTTCCTCATCATAAACTTTTTCCTCTTAGACTATTTCTACCTCATGGCATTAACTGATCCTCAGCTTTTCTTTGAGGAAGCCATGTTCCTTGCTATTCTCTCAAGTGATGGTAGCTCCTTCTTTCAAGTCTTTTGGGAACTACCTTCTCACCCCAACTAAGCACATGTCCCTTGAAGTAGGAGAAAGGAGATGAAAGCTTAGCCAGAACAAAGGAATGGGCGACTCTAGGCTGAACCTGGAACACAGATTCACCCTTATGCTTTCCCTCTGTTCTGGTGTTTGCTATGGCTAGGGAACCATAAGTCATGATACCAAATAAACACAAACACATGGAAATAACTCACACTTACCAAAATGAAGATGTAAGGAAAGAAAACCTAGGAACCCCAACACCACAAGCCATGCCTTGCACACCAAATAGCTTCTTCTATTCTTTCACTGGCCTATTTTAAATATTTAATCTTCTGCCCCCCCCCCCCCACCATGAACAGGCATTTTTTCTTTTTTCTTTTAGAGGGGGGAGGACAGGGCAATAGGGGTTAAGTGACTTGCCCAAGGTCACACAGCTAGTAAGTATGTCAAGTGTCTGAGGCTGGATTTGAACTTAGGTTGTCCTGACTCCAGGGCCAGTGCTCTATTCACTGTACCACCTAGCCACCCCATGGCATTTTTTTTTCTCTCTTCCACTCCCCTCCGTGAATTGGACAAAAAAAAAAGAGTAAACCTTCATAACAAATATCCATAGTCAAATAAAGCAAATACCCTCATTGGTCATATCTCCAAAGGAGTCTCATTCTTCATTTTGAGGCTATCACCCTTCTCTCAAGAAACAGGATGCACGTTCATCTTCAGTTCTCTGGAGTTGTGGTTTCACCAAACATTGTATCTGCTCAAAGGTCAGATTTCAACTCTGTTTCTTCTATCTGACAACTTTCCTGAGGAGCTTTAGCCCACATTAAAAGAGTTAAGGAAATCTATGTTCATCTCTATCTAACTGTTCCATTGTAGCCTTGGCCAAACAAGAACTTCTTATTAGAGGTTATCTTCAATTGTACCTCTGTATTCCAACACTTTGCCATTATCCCCACAACATTTATATACTGTCACAACTGATAGGAAGAAGAAACTATACTCCTTGCCTCTTCCTCCCAATTCCACGTTTTTGCTTGGCTCTCACTCAAAAACGTTGCTTCATTTGATGTTCATGAATCCTATTATGATACCTTCTCTTGATTCTTGTTACTGCCAGACACTCCCTTCAAGTATGCTCTCCCACCTAGCTCAATGACGTAGATACCTGGCTTACCGATTTCCTTTCCAGCCCATCTTTTGCCTTCATTCTTGATGACTCCAATGATCACATTGATGACTCTTTTAACTCTAATGAACTCCTCCATCAAGCTTTAGTCATCCACACTTTAGACATTTCCATCACTCAAAACTGCTCTACGTCCTAGATCTTGAACTTTGAAATTCCCCTGTCTGACTGCCATCTCCTAATACTTCCACAGCCTGCTAGCTGCACTTGCTTTCCAACTTATTCCAATCTTTGAGCCTTTGACTGAGCCCTGTCCTTCCAAGTCTTCTGCCTTGCTCTGGCTTCTCCCCTCTCCATTCACAGTATTAACTTTATGGTGCACCATTTCAATAAGCCTCTTTTTTTTCTGCCTTTGAATCCCTCACCCTTTGACCCACTGTTGTTTCTGTCTTGTCAACTTTTCTTTCCGGCTAACTCAGATATGTTTTTATTGCTTTTAGGCTTTAGTGTTGCTGAAGAAACCAGACCAACAGGAACTATTATAAATTTAAACTGTTTGACTTGCATGACAATATTTGGATTTTTCTCCAGTTGACTCAAGTCACCTTCCCCATAGCCTCTATTGTAAATTTCCTGCCCAAGCCCCAGACTCATTTTCCACCTAACTCTCTCATCAGATAACCTTGCCTCCTACCTCACTGAAGGGGAAGGGAATAGGCATTTCTTTAGCACCTACTACATGCCAAGCACTGATTTTTTTTTTTTTTTTACAAATTTTCCATCATTGAGAACAATGAGGATACCTACCACCAGCACCTTCATTTCCCCTCCTCCACTTCTCAATGGTATCCTTGCTCACTGGCAAGCTAACTTTTCTCCATCTGTGCCTTCTGAGCACATTCTCTTCTATTTCCTTCATGCCCTTGCTTGATCAACACTTTCTACTCTTTCATTTCTCCCTTTTTATTTGCTTCAGCTGCTCTAACACTATGCTTAGTAACAAACAAATAACAGCTAGTAATAATAGCTAACATTTGAATAGTGCTTTGAAGTATGCAAAGTGCTTTACAAATATTATCTTATTTGATACTCACAATAATCTTGGGAGGTGTGCTATTATTATCCTTATTTTATAGATGAAGAAACTGAAGCAGATTAATGTCTTAGCCAGGATCACATAGCTAGTAAGCATCCAAGGCCAAAGTGAATTAAGGTCTTTTAGATTCTAAGTCCAGTGCTCCATCCCCTCTACCACCTAGTTGCCAAACAAACAAATAAATATGCTTTTATTTCTTCAAGCTATTATTGTATCTGGGGTTCTTTAGTGTATCTGTAAGGGAGAATGTCAAAACTGAGTGATGAACTCCAATAATAACTCACAGTTCTTGGGAGTCTTTCATGAAAGAACCACACCCACTTTCTGGGGCTCCAAACTGCCTTTCTGTTGACTGACAAGTGTCCAAGAAATTCTATATTCCGACCTATTAAAATGGATGATTTTTCTCACTGCACATAGAGGTGGTGCTTCCAAAGATGGGTCTGTACTGAGCAGATTGGTTCAGGTTCTTGGAAACTTGGGAGTAAATTAAAATGTCATCACCATACTATGATCCAGCAGAAACTGGAAAACAATGGTTAAAAAATGCTGGGATGTGTTGGTGAGAACATGGATGAACTGGTGCTGGGACACTCTTCCCTTTTGTTCTGGCTGTTAAGACTTAGAAGATGCATTGTGTAGCTGTCAAGTTCTGTAAAAAGTGGTGACCTGTACCAACTGACCCAAGAGATCAGTAATGTGGGGAAATGGTACAGTTCTCTGATTATGATGATATTAATGACATGGTAATAATAATAACAATAACATATAAATGTTGGTTACCATTATCAGCACTTAAATATATTATGTCATTTGAACCTCAGAGCCCTTGAAGTTTGTATTATTATTATCGCCACTTGTAGATGAGGAAACTGAGTCTCAGAGAGGTTGACCTGCCCATAGTAACATGGCTAGTAAGTATCTGAGCTAAGATTTAAACTAAAGTCTTCCTGACTTGAAGTCCAGAACTCTATTCACTATGTCACCTAATTGCTTCACATAATTCTGAAGAGATAGAGTTTTTAAAAACAACACCAGCATCCCATAAGAGGCAGGAGCAGCTAGGTGGTGCAGTCAGTAATAGTGCCAGCCCCAGAGTCGGGAGGACCCAGGATCAGTTCTGGCCTTAGAAAATTAGCACCCACACATAAAATAACTAGCCGTGTAACCTTGAACAAGTTACTTAACCCCAATTGCTTTAAAAAAAAAAAAGAGTAAGAGAAAGCTGGACCCCATTTGCCAAGAGTTTTGATAGAACTTAGGTCTCAGGACCAGTGAGGATGGGAACCTTGGGACTAAATTAGTGATATAATTGTCAGTGCATTAGAGAAGTTGGGGATCAGATCTTTTTTGTGTGTTTTTGGAGGGGGAAGGCAGGGCAATTGGGGTTAAGTGACTTGTCCAAGGTCACACAGCTAATAAATGCTAAGCGTCTGAGGCCAGATTTGAACCCTGACTCCAGGGGTGATGCTCTATTCACTGTGCCACGTAGCTGCCTCCTGGGGATCAGTTTTGATGACACTAAAGACATAGTGGCACTCATCACATTTGGTACGGGGCAACTGAACCAATGGCTGCAAGGTCAATGTGACTACCAGCTGTAGAGTGTCTGGGGAGAAAAAGGTGGTCAGTTCCAAATGCCAGGACAAATAAGTCAATAGATCTGAACATCAGGTTGAAATAAAGGTGAGCTGGTGACACTGAAGGTGAGGATTTTTAGATTACAACTACTGAGCCCAAGAGAACTTCCAGCTTCGCCCTCATTGACAGATTAGATTGCAGGTGGTATGACCACACCCAGGTTCCATTTCTTAATTTCAAAAATTGTGGGGGGGGGGAGGAGGGGTTTGAAAGATATCATCCATACATTTCTAGTTTTTTTTTAATGCTTTATTAACTTCTGTTTTACTTCATTTGTTTCTGCCAGTTTTTGTGTTACAAATTTTCTCCCCGTTTTTCCCCTACCAACCTCCCCAAAGTAGCAGTCTGCCAGGATATCCCCTCCTTGTATTTCCCAATTACATTTAAAGTAGTATTAATAGTAGTATACATACATGCATACATACACATATATATTAAATATTTGGTTTTAAAACTTTGAATTCCAAATTCATTCCCTTCCTCCCTTGTCACCCACCCTTACTGGGAAGATAAGCAATTCAACATAGGTTGTACATGTGTAGCTAATGCAAAACATTACCATAGTAGATATATTGTAGAAGACTAATTATATTTCCCTCCCACCTATCCCACCTCCCACTTATTCTATTCTCTACTTTGGTCCTGCCCCTTTTCAAAAGTATGTGCTTCCTACTTCCCTCCCACCCAGATTGCCCTCCCTTCCATCATTCCCCCTCTCATCCCCTTCCCCCCTACTATCCTGTAGGGTGAGATACCCTATTTAGTGTGTATTTCATTCCCTCCCTGAGCCAAATTCAATGATTATAAGGTTGACTTATTCCCTTATGCCTTCCTGTTCTCCCCCTCAATTGTACCCATTTTCCCTTGCTTCTTTTATTTGAGATAGTTTGCCCCATTCTGTCTCTCCCCATCTCCTCTCATTATATTCCTCTCTCACCTCTTGATTTCACCTTTTAAGTATCATCCCTTCCTATTAAATTGGTCCTCTACCCTCTATCTATGTTTACCTGTAAACATATATATACACATTCACATGTCTTCTTACACCTATATACCCTCTGATAAAGACTATATATACACATAAATATGCATATATATATATATATGTGTATATATATATATATTTCTATTCCCTTCAACTATTTTTATACTGAGAAAAGTTTCCTCAGTTACAATTATTGTTTTTCCATGTAGGAATGTAAATAGTTCAACTTTGATAAGTTCCTTATAATTTCTTTTCCCTGTTTACCTTCTCATGCTTCTCTAGTGTGTTTTATTCTTCAAGAATGCTTGAAAGTCCTCTAATCCACTGAATGACATGAAACATGATACTCAGTTTTGCTGGGTAGGTGATTCTTGGTTTTAATCCCAGCTCCTTTGACTCTGTAATATCATATTCCAAGCCCTTGGAGTGTGGAAGCTGCCAGATCCTCTGTTATCCTGATTGTATTTCCACAATATTCAAATTGTTTCTTCCTGACTTCTTGTAATATTCTCTCCTTGATCTGGGAATTTTGGAACTTGGCTGTAACTTTCCTGGAAGTTTTCTTTTTGGGATCTTTTTTCAGGAGGTGATCAGTGGATTCTTTCAGCCTCTATTTTGCCTTCTGGTTCTAAAACATCAGGGCAGTTTACCTTGAGTATTTCTTGGAGGATGCTTTCTAGGTTCTTTCTTTGATTATGGCTTTCAGGTAGTCCAATAATTTTAAAATTACCTCTCCTGGATCTATTTTCCAGGTCAGTGGTTTTTTCCCATGAGATATTTCCCATTGCCTTCTATTCTTTCATTTGTTTCTATCTCTTTAACAGCATCTCAATTTCTCACAAAGTCACTAGCTTCCCTTTGGTCCATTCTAAATCTGAAGGAAAGATTCTCCTCAGTGAGCCTTTGAGATTCTTTTTCCATCTGGCAAATTTGGCTTTTTAAGGCATTCTTCTCCTCATTGCCTTTTTCAGCCTCTTTTGCCATTTGAGTTAGTCTATTTTTAGGGCATTATTTCCCTAATTGACTCCCCTTTCATAATTTTCTTGCATCATTTTCATTTCTCTTCCCAATTTTTCCTCCACTTCTCTTATCTGCTTCTTAAGGTCCTCTATGGCCTGTAACCAGCTCATATTTTCAACTGAAGATTTTGGTGCAGGAGTTCTGACCTCCCAGTCCTCCTCCTGTTCTATGCTTTGATCCTCTTTGCCCCCAAAATAGGAGTGTAATGTTGAATTTTTCTGTTTATTTTGTTTCCTTTGCCTAGGCATATTGCCATTCGGTTATTTGACTTTTGGGCTTGTTGCCACAGAGGACTCTGCCACCAGCCAGGGGAGCTTCCATCCCAAACACTGGGGTTTTCTCAGCTGCCAGGGGTCTTAGTTGGGTGCCCTCTCTGAAGCCTCCACAGACTCTGGCAAGCTGGTCACACACCCCAAGACTTCTACCCTAGACCTCAATCCAGATCCAAGAAGGTTAAAGCAAGAGCGATTACCTTCCCAGACTGGTCACCAGATCCCCCTACAGTTCGCAGGCCAGGAGCTGAAGCTGCAATGTGGTGCAGGCTTATATTAAGTTTCTCAGCAGCTTCTTGCCTTGGGGGGAAGAGGTGGACATGCTCTCCCAACTAGTGAGTCCCAAAGTCCATACTGCACTGACCTCTCACTTTGTCCTTGGCATCTATGTGTTGATAATTCTGGAAACAGCCACAGCTGCTGTTGTTCTGGAGTCCCTCCAGCCAGCTGCTGGTCAGACCCACCCTGGGGCTAAAACCTCTGGCTCACAAAGGGCTGGGGTTGGCTCCCAGAGCTCTGCGCTGGCAGGTCCCTGCCAGGCTGCTGGGCTGTCCTCAGTGGGAGGTTAGCTTCTCTGTGTCATTTTGTGGGTTCTGTAGCTCCAAAGTTTGTTCAGAGTCCCCTTTTACATGGATTGTTGAAAGTGGAAGTTGGAGCTGTGTGGAAGTCCTGTTTCTACTCCGCCATCTTGACTCCGCCACATTTCTAGTTTTAATTGCAATCTTACCATATATGATCTAGAGACAAGCAGCAGGAATGTTCCCTGGAGGTCAGATGTGTTCACAACTGGTTCCTCATATTTAGCATTTGAAGATGGGATGCCAATCTGTTTCTGTCAGTCTGATCACTAGTGCAGAAAGTGGGCCAACAAGTGAGGGCCAACACTTGGCCCTCATCATTCTTACTATGTGCTTTCAGCATATAGGGAGCTGTCAAAGCTCCCCATCCTCCCTGTCCCCAGAAGAGGGCTGTTTTCAGTCATGATGTCATTGTAGAGAGCAGTTCATTTGATCTTTGATTCTTTCCAACATAAACAACACTTTGGCTAGGTGATAAGGACATCCCAGAAATGTTCAGATTTGGACTGAGAAGGCAGGTGACTTGTTCAAATGCTCTGTAATTTTTTTTTTTTTTAGAGCACAGGACAAAATGAAATCATTAAGTGTCTGCTCTGTTAGGCACTATGCTAAGAGCTGGAAATACAAAGGCAAAAGACAGTCCCTGCCCTAAAGGAGCTTACAGTCTAATGGGATTAATGTCTAATAATCAACATGCAAACTACTATGTACAAACAACATATTGACAGGATAAACTTTAGATAATCAAAAGAGGGAAGACCTTAGCATTAAGAAGGACTGGGAAAGGCCCCTTGTAGGAGGTGGGATTTGATTTGAGATTTGAAGGAAGCCAGGGAAGCCAGAAGGTAGAGATGAGGGGGACCAAAGAAAACCCTCCATTTTTCCTAGAGAAAGGATAGGTGACCATTGACTATTGTGACCACTAGAACCAGATGGCTACTGACCCCTTCATGAAGATCCTAGGTAGATATGTAAGAAGTTAGCCAGGTGAAATTACTTTTCAATGAAGTATATGAAAAATACAGTCTGAGGGTGGAGGTCATGTTGGTATCAGGTGAAATGGGAAGAAATGAAATCCAGAACAGGGATGAACAAGAATGACATTTACAAAATGGGTTAAGGTACATGGAAGATCCATGTGTACACAGAAGTGACCATGGTATAGAAAGTCAGGGTCAAGTAACCTGGGTTGGAACAGACTGGTGGATCTGAAAAGGACATGTCATTTGAGCTGTTCATCTGACTGTGAGTTCTGCGTTTTAGGGTTTGGTCACTCACACTCCTTTTACAGAGATATGGGTACATAGCTATGTGCATTGCTTCACCTAAGCAGAAACTCCAACTAAGAACTGTGATACCCAAATAAACAATGATAATAAAGAGAGCTAGAATTTACATAGTACTTTAAGGTTTGCAAAATATTTTACAAATAGTATTTCATTAGGTTCTCACAACCCTAGGGGACAGATGCTATTACTATTCCCATTTTACAGTTGAGAAAACTGAGGCAGAGGTTAAATGACATGTCCAGGGATACACCAATAAAAACGTCTGAGGAAGGAAATGAACTCAGGTCTTCCTGATTCAAGGCTAAGTGCTCTAGCAGTGTATCCCTCAGGAATACTCAAGTGATACTCAAGTGACCTAGCTTGTTAAATGAATCAAAAGTGGAAAAGACCTACCACACCAAGGAAGAAAACTTATCTTGGGAAGTCTTATTGTTACTAATAAAATGCCTTCATCTTGCCTTAACAACCTATTAAGGACAATTTCTACAGAGGGAGAAGGAAGGTGTTGGGTTGGTTTTTTAAATTCAAAAGTGATATTAACTGCTAAGTTAGAAACATACAATACTGTGGTTTCCTTATAGAATAGGAAGAATAACTGAATGGCAAAAATTATAGCTGAATGGGTACGAGACAGTTATGATGGAGTATGGCATACTCTAAAAATTTGGGATGTGTTATTACAAGAATTTTGCTTTTTTAACAGTAAAGGGAATAGAGAGAGAAAATCATTTTTTGTTTGCTGAAGACATTTAAAATTTAGTTATTTAAAAAAATACAGAACTAGTGTTGGCTGTGCAATTGGGAACAAATGTGTAACTCTCTAGAAGACAAGCTGAAAGGACTGCATTTTTAGGAACTTTTCTTATAAGATATTCTTTCTTGACTGGCAACAACCTGACTGCACAAAATGAAGTTGCTTGGTCATTTTTGACTCTTTGTGACCCCATATGGGGTTTTCTTGGCAAAGATACTAGAGTAGTTTGCCATTTCCTTCTCCAATTCATTTTATAGATGAGGAAACTGAGGCAAACAGGATTAAGTAATTTGCAGGGTCACACAGCTACTAAGTGTCTGAGGCTGGATTTGAACTCAGGAAGACAAGTCTTCCTGACTCCAATCGCAGTGCTATCTATACTGTGCCATTTATTTGCCTGACAAATAGAAGACCACTACCCTTTCTCAGCTAGGAATATAGGGATGCAGAAATGCACTCATTCAGCTTTTCTTCTTAGCTGTAAAAAAAAAAGAGAGAGAACTTTCATGGTCATCTTAGAAAAACCAAATAGCAGTTGGGTAGACGAAGGAAAGTTTCATATCTAAGACAGTGATTAGACTATGTCTTGAAGAAGAAATAAATGAAATCTACAAGGAGAAGTTAGGAGAGAGAGCCTTCCAGGTATGGAGGATAGATAGTATAAATTTCTGAAGGCAGGAGATGGAGTATTAAGAAACAGAAAGAAGGTCAATTTGCCTGAATTACAGAATATGGAAATGGGATTAATATAAACTAAGATTAGTAAAGTTGGTTGGGACCAGGTCATGCAGAATTTTAAAAGCTTAACTGAGGAATCTTAATTCCATCCTAGATGCAATAGTTTTCCAAAATTTCAAAACTGGAATTTATTGGGTATGAGAGTGACATGGTTGGATCTGTGCTTGAGGAAAGTCACTATAGCATTTGTGTAGAGGCTTGATAGGAGTGGAGAGAGACTTGAGGCAGAGAGATCAATCAGACCATTTCAATAGTCTTAGCAATAGGTGATGACGTCCTGAACTAAGGTGATAACTTTGTGACTAGAGAGAAGGTGATACAGGCTAAGAGACGCTGTGGAATGAGAAACGAAAATATTAGCAACTGATTAGATATATGTGAAGAGGTTACAAATCTAGGATACTGAAAGAAGGTGGTGCCTTTGACCAAAATTTGGGTGAGTTAGGGAGAAAAATAAGGAGTTTTTTTTTTCAATGTGTTTGGTTTGCAATGTCTCTGGGGTATCCAGTTTTAAATATCCAATGGATAGTTGGCAACTGGAATCTGAAACTCAGGAGAAAGAGGGGCACATAGATCCGTCAGCCATCTGTAGAGAGGTGATAAGTACAACCATGAAAGTTGGTGAGATCATGGAGAGGAGACAAGTGAAAAGAGAGGACCCAGGACAGCTCTAGGGAAGGGGAAGACCCATGGATAAGGTATGTGATAGGGAGGGTAGTTCAGCAAAGAAGGCTGATGTCTCAGTTAGAGTGCTGGACTTGGACTCAGGAAGACCTGACACTCATCCAGCCTCAGATAGCTGTGTTACTAGCTAACTCATTAGCTGTGTTACTCTAGGCAAGTCACTTAACCTTTGTTTGCTTTAATCCACTGGAGAAGGAAATGGCAAACCAGTTGCCAAGAAGACCCCATAAGGGGCCATGAAGAGTTACTCATGACTGAATAACTGAATAACAACCAGAAACAGAGATGGAGGAGGAGCAATTAGTCAGACATACAAATACAACTTCAGAACACTGTTAAAGAAAATAAGTAGACCTCAATATCGGGAAACATAGTAATTGCTTGTAAGAATGCTGAGCCCAAGGGGCGGCTAGGTGGCGCAGTGAGCAGAGAACCGGCCCTGGAGTCAGAAGGACCTGAGTTCATATCCGGCCTCAGAAACTTACTGCACACACAAACAAAAAAACCTAGCCGTGTGACCTTGGACAAGTTACTTAACCCCAATTGCCCTCCAAAAAAAAAAAATAAATAAAACAAAATTATGGGGGCGGCTAGGTGGCGCAGTGAGTAGAGCGTTGGCCTTGGATCCGGACTCAGACACTTAACGCACACACAAATAAAAACCTAGCCGTGTGGCCTTGGGCAAGTTACTTAACCCCAATTCCCACCAAAAACCAAAAAAAAAAAAAAAAAAAAAAGAATGCTGAGCCCATATAATAAAAATGACAGAGCTATCTCGATTTACTTATTCAGTTCCATATAAATGACATTAACAAAGGATTTTTGTTGAGTTAGGAAAAAACAATAAAATTCACCTGAAGGAACAAAATATCAAGAATCTCAAGAAAAATAATGAAAATACATAGGAGGAAAGTGGTAACAGATTTCAAACTATACTACAAAGCAGTATTCATCAAAATGATTCCATAGTATTTGAAAAATGGAGGGAAAGGTTAGAGAAATGATTTTGTACTGCTTAAAATTTAAGAGAAACAACAGAAGCAAAAAAAAAATCTGGTAGCCTAATGCCTGATAAATCCAAAGACCCTATCTGGGGTCTATTTGACCCAGTCTATTACTGGGAAACTGTAAAGAAGTCTGGCAAAATTTAGGTTTAGACAACACTTTGCACCATATATGGAGACAAGTTCCAAATGGATACTTTACTTAGAAATAAAAGATGGCATCATTAGCAAATTATAGAAGCAAGGAACAAGTATTTATTAAAATATCTAAATGTATTAAAGGCCATTAAGAACCTGAGATTGCCAAGAATAAGTAAAATTACAATATGGCTCACTTAATGTGAAAAACTCTTGAAAACCATAAGGAGATGAAAAACTCATGCTACATAATTAAATATTTTAAAAGATGGAAGCAGGAATAGTAAGAGGGCTTATACTTAATTTATATTTATATCTGTAAATTCCCAGAAAATATAAATGCCCAGGAAAAAAGGGAACACTTTTTTGATTGGGAAGTTCCTCTCTCTTTTGCCCTGAGAATTTAACTTTTTATTTTCTAGAAATTGAAAAAAAAATTGAAAAGGTTTTGATGTTTTTTTAAATTGATAAAATGTTTGATAAGATGTTCATAAAGTGACCCAACTTCCCCCCTTCTCAAAGCTGTGAAATAGGAAGATTTTTACATTAAAAAAATATCTGTACTCTTTGATCGCTGCAATTCCTGAACATAAAGGGATTCATGCTGGTGCAGATCTCTTGGATCTAAGATTCAAAGGTAGACATGGGAGTGATAACAACAGTATCGCCACCTTTGACAAAACAAGCTTCAAGCTTGGAATTGGAAATAGAATTTAAAATATTCCAGAAGATAACTTTTTTGGTATCTGTCTAGGAATAATCCACCTGAGTTGCAAGTAAATTGGATTTAAATGAGGAAGGGCAAAGTAACCAGTCTCACTCTCTCCTCAGGAGCTATCAAGGTCAAGTGGCAAGATATAGATCAGGATGACTGGAGATGGCCCTGCATGCAGTGGGAGACCTTGGCCTTTTTAAGCTAAGCTCTTTCCTAGGTCTCAGTTTGAGTGGAGGCAATGCCCATTCAGTGATTAAGGCTGTGTAAGAAAAGAATCAAAGAATGGCCTTTTTTCCTAGTCAATAAACAACAACAACCACCACAACCACAACTACAACCACAGAGGGGAAGACCCTCAGGGTTTCTGGACAAAGAAACCAACAATTGCTATCACACTCAGAGCCAACAGAGCCCAGACAAACACCAGGTGAGGCTTGGGCTGGGACCTATTGTTGGCCAATCAGTGAGAGCCCGAGTGATTTACATTTAAGGAATGGTCCTTAAAAAAAGACATCTAGCCTTTAAACCCCAATATCTTGTGAAATTTCAGCAATCAAAATTTATATTCCTTTGGGCAGAGCACCCAACCACAGATAAGGGTATGATTCCCTACGTGGACAGAGGGAGAGGAGGGAGGGAGAGGGAAGGAAAGAAGGAGAGGGGAAGGAAGGAAGAAGAAAGGAAGAAAAGGAAAAGCGAGGAAGGAAGGAAGGAAGGAAGGAAGGAAGGAAGGAAGGAAGGAAGGAAGGAAGGAAGGAAGGAAGGAAGGAGCTGCATTGTTTAACTGGAATTGGCCAGTTGGGTCACTAGTGGGACAGCTAGCAACTACTACTCACAGAGGACCATGACATCAAGGAAAGTGATGTCATGACTGCCTTGAACCACAGCAAGGACTTTCTTCTGTTTTAAATAGGGAAAAAGAGAGGAGTCTCATGATGTCATTTCCCAAGTCTTTTTCGTTTGGTGAAGACTAAGCTGAGATCCCATCTCTAAAAGGACAAAGTAGAATGGAGAACCAGTCAATTCTAGTATTGTCAAGGGAAAAATGTAGCATCTAGGTGGCATAGGGGATTGAATGTTGGACTTGAAGTTGGAAAGACTAAAAGCTGGAAAGTTCAAGAACACCTCTGAGTGTCTAAGTCATTTTGACCACAATAAATACTCACATTAACTACAAAGGACCTGTAAAGGAAGATGCTGTCTGCATCTATAAAAAAGAATTGAGGCAACTAACTTCTAAAGTTTCTTTCACCTCTTAATCTCTTATTCTCAGGGCAAGCCCACTTTTGGAAAAAGCAGCAAGTAAAATAATAAAATCTTATGAAACATGTCTCTTTTCTAAGGAAGTCAGAATGATTTAATACATCTTCTTGTTTATTCTTTCAACATCTCCTGTTGGCAAGTCCTGAGAGGAAACAGGGTGACTTGCACCAAGTCAGTCTTCTCTGATGTTATTCCCCCATTGTAAGGGGGATGGTTTTTCCAAAGCACTCCACCTCAGGAGAAGCCAACCTCAACCTAGCAATGGAGAATGTCCCAGGATAAAATGACTCAGAGTGAGAAACGTGGCTGCTTTGGCTAAATCCATTTTCCCGGGAGTCAGAGTTAATTGTGTCTTTATGGCACACAATTAAATAGTTTTGGAAAGGAATGATGTTTTAAAAACTATAAAGAGAATCCCCTGGAATTGGAGTTCTTACAGAGCCACCTCAGGGTCACAACTAATGTGTGTGTGTGTGTTGGGGGGGGGGGGGTTATAAAAGCAATCTGAAATTATAAAATGTCATATCTCAGTCAATAGGAAGTGAGAGATCCTTGCTTTTTAAACATCTACAGACAGGTATTGTTTATGCTGTAAAGCATAATAGCACTCCACTGAGTCACTATGGTCTAGCATGTAGACCTGTATTTATTTAAAAAAACAAAACAAAATAAAACCACATCAACCAAAACAGAAGTTAGAGGGCTATTCAGCATTCCACGGTTTCTACTGCTCCAGGACTGAGCTGTCCTCCATTTTGTATCAGATTAAAGTCCTGAGACAGCGGGCTCTGAGAAATTAGGGCCATACCTGTCACTAGGATAGGGCCATCAGGGCTTTGCCTAGGGTGCCATGTTGCTTCCTTTCTGATAAAAGTATACTTCCTTTCCAGACAGTTCCAAGAACAATCATCCCCATGCTCAGTAGTCCTTTGCTGGCCTGTAGCAAACAATATGATCCTCCTCTATGACCTGACCCTCAGTTCCTAACTCCAGGGTCACACTATTTTGGTACCTTTTTCCTAGGGCTCATCTTCATGTTTCCAATCCCCACAGAAGGATGGGCTATACTTTAGGAGGGATTTTCTGGCCCACTTTCCTGATGCCACTGAAAATTTCAGTGTGTGTGTGTGTGTGTGTGTGTGTGTGTGTGTGTGTGTGTGTCCAAATGAAAGAATTCCTAGTTATAGCTCTGGCCATGGTAGGAAGATACAAGATTCTGGTCACAGAAAAATTACATCTCCCAATGGTTTACCAACATTATACACAGAATACCATGAGGCAAGAGAAAATATTTAAAACAATAAAAATACTACAGCAAAGGTGATCTAATCCAATCTTCCAAGAAAAGTAAAAAGATGGTAAGAGGAGCCTATAGCTGCCCTCAGAGAGTTTAGGTCACCAGGTCTTTACCAACCACACCCCAGGATACTGAACGAATTTGCAGAGATAAATGCTAACCTCAAGGGTTAGGGAACTTTGAAAAAAATTAGGACAAAAAAATAGGCAAACATAGTCCTGACTTAGAAAATAGGCCAGAAGGATTTTCCAAATTATACGATGGTAACCACTTCAATTCTTGCTGAAACTCAAGAATAAATTATTAAATGGATGCTTTGTGATCATACAGAACAAGAAATAATGATCATTAGGCTATAATATAGCCCTGTAAGGTAGATACTATTATATTTACATTTTACAGTTGAAGAAACTGAAGCAAATAGAAGTTAAAGTGACTTGCCCAAAGTCACACAGCTAATAAGAAGGTATCAAGGGAGGGGAAAGAGTAAACAAAATATAGAAGCAGATAGAAAGGCAGAGAGAGGCAGAGAAAGACAGTCACAGAGGGAGAAATACAGATAGATACAGAACCCATACCTAATTTTTTAAAGAAGGGAAATAGGCCGTTTAGGTGGTACAGTGAATAGAGTGCCAGCCCTGAAGTCAGGAGGACCTGAGTTCAAATCCAGCCTCAGACACTTAACACAAAAACTAGCCGTGTGACCATGGGAAGTCACTTAACCCCAACTGCCCTGCAAAAAGCAAAAAAAAAAAAAAAGGGAGATAGAGAAATACTGACTTATTGATGAAAATAACTCCACTGTAGAAGGAGAAATGTGTAGGTGTTATATCTGAGAGGTAGAAGGGCACCTGGGTATGTGGACAGCATTTATTTACCTGCTGGTACTACTAGATTGGCCAAGGTCATTCTGTAGCAGTGTGGTAAGGTTCTGTGTAAATAGGATTGTATTTTCAATGTAAGCAAGTTGATACCATCACGATTATACTTGAATGTCCTAGGTCCCATCCATGTGTAATGGTTGTCTCTGGCCCCCTATAGCATTCAAAGGAAAATGGAGGCAGAGGGAGCAGAGGATAGGTCTTTTATTGAATATTTCTGAGTGAGTGGTTGTAAAAATCGCAAGCTGTCTTTTTGGTTTCCAGCAGTGTGGAATCAGGGCAATTAAACACTAAAAGAGGGAACTGAGCAGTGAAAATAAGAGTACTCATAGACTTGGCTGTTCCCGTCTTTAGCTGTTGTATGATTTATTTGGACTTGAAAGACTGAGGTTATCTATAATTCTCTGTTTCTATGATCTTTTATCTGACACTCCCCTGCTGAAGTCTTTGGCTTCTCCCAAAGGACATGAATAATTTAGAGGTATTCACCCTTTGACAAAAACTTTCCTCAAAAACAGAGACAGAGGGGAGGCTAGGTGGCAGAGTGAATAGAGCACTGACCCTGGAGTCAGGAGGACCTGGGTTCGGATCCAGTCTCAGACACTTAACACAAAAACTAGCTGTGTGATCTTGGACAAGTCACTTAACCCCAATTACCTTCCAAAAAGCAAAACAAAAAACAAAAAAACAGAGACAGAGATTTTAATTTTTTTTTTTTAGGATTAAGGGAGGTGAAATTAATTAGATAATTACACTATCGTCCTCTTTCAAAATTTCTCTTATCCAATCACTAGAGAATGGGTCATTCTGGATAAGTGAGTTATCCAGACATGGTTTTCTTCTCTCTGCAGAGGACAGAACCATTCCATCTTTTGTCTTTTGATTCTGGCTGCTGCTCCTACAGCCACTTCTGCTGCCATCCTTCTACTTGCTTCTGCTATTGCTGTACTGTTTCTAACCTTTAACACTCGTTGATAATTGTTCTCTTTTTTTCACACTTTTTCCTTATCTTTTAGATAGAGAAGTCATGCATGGACTTCCCTGATACTACAAAAAGGCTGACCTTAGATAAACCTTTCCAGCCACTCATAGCACTCCTTCCTTTTGCCAAAGAGACTGCTAATCACAACATGTCACATGTAACCTTCATGCCTTCAGCTCTTCTCAGATGTCTTCCTTGTTGCTGGGCAGTCACAAGGTTATTCCTTAACTGCAATAGACATCTTCCTGGGAATTTTAGTTTTGGTTTAGAATGCTTCTGAATTCTTTGGAGTTCCAGATAGCTGGTCTGAGGTTTTATCATACTCTAGACATAGTTTCTGGTAACTACAGCATCAGTTGACATTAAAAATAAATGTAGGTTTTGGAAGAAATACATTTTTTTCAAGAACATTTTCCTTTTAGGCTACAGAGAAATCTGTGGCACATTTTAGAAAACTGCAAAGATGAAATACTGTGATGGACACTTGTGATATTGAGAGCTAATGGAGCTGTGATGTTTGTGTGGAAGGAGGTTGAAAAGTATTTAGTTATTTGAACATGACTGAAGCGTCATATTACAAGAGAGCCTAACAAAATCATATGGTAAACTTCCTGTCTCAGAGTGAAGTTTCAGCGTGATCAAAGATGAAGAAATAGCAATTTTTTGAGTTCATCAGACCAAAAAACCCAAACCATACATCATGTACTAGTAGGCAATGGGTTTGCACAGATATGCCATTTGGTGGTACAAATGATCACTTTTGTCATGCAGTAAACAAGCTGCCACTCCATTAGGATATGATTGGAAAGTTAACTCGGGCTCGCCAAAGCAAGAAAATATTATAAGATATAATGTTACTTTGGCTAGCTTTCAGTAGAAAGTGATGGGAAATGTGCCGAATAAAACTTCAGTGGCACTTGGATACTACAGTAATCGGAAACTTTAATTAAGAAAAAAATTCTTAAGAAAGGGCTTAGTTTAAAATATATATATATATTGAAGATTCTATTAAATATCAATCAAACAGCATGCATTTATTAAGTGCATACTATGTGCTATGCATTGTACTACTGTTGAGGGTATAAAAATATAGATGAAATGGTCCCTGCCCTCTCATGGCTTAAAAGTTCACAGTGAGAAACAACATGTAGATATCTAAGTGGTTGAAAGGAGGTTTCAACAATGTTCTAGAAAAGGGTATGACTCCTCAAGGAAGCATATATATATATATATATTTTTAAACAATCATCCTTCTTGCATCTAGGTGAATAGAGCTCCAGGCCTGAAGTCAGGAACATTCATCTTCCTGAGGTAAAATCTGGCCTTAGACACTAGCCGTGTGACCCTGGGCAGATCTCTTAACCCCATTTGCCTCAGTTTCCTCATTTGTAAAATGAGCTAGAGAAGGAAATAGCAAAACACTCTAGTATCCTTGTCAAGAAAACCTCAAATGGGGCCACAAAGAGTTGGACACAATTGAAAAATGACTGAGCAACAAATCATTCTTCTTGGTAATATTGTCAACAGACATGAAGGGGTGAGGAAGGAAGAAAAAAGGGCAGAGAGCAATTTTACATAGTACACTTCTGCATGAAAAGATTCTTCCTGCTTGGTAATATCAGCTTCCCTCACTGGTAAACAAAGGAACACTCAAGGATTACAATTGACCGAGTGAAACTAATAAAGGACAGACTGGAGAATGCCCTTCTATGCAGGGGGGATGATGATACTAGGGGAAGGCCTTTTATTAAACAACATCAGTTCCTGTGTGATTACATAGATTTAGGGGTTTTTTGGTAATAGATTGTTTTTTTTCCAATTATATGTAAAGACAGTTTTCAACATTAACTTTTCCAAGATTTTGAGTTCTAAATTTTTTCTCCCTCCCTTTCCCTCTATACAAGACAGCAAGCAATCTAAAACAGATTATACATGTGCAATCATGTTGGCATATATTTGTATGAAATACATTCTGCTAAATATATTAAGTGGAGAACTCAGTTCCTACATCTCTAAAATGGACTAACTAGATTTAGCTGTTCTCAAAGAACTCTTGGAGGAACCCTGGGGGTCCTTGATATCCTTTCAAAGGGTTGGGAAGGTCAAAACGATTTTCAAAATAGTACTAAGATATAATTTACCTATTAAAACATTATTTCCTTTTCCAACTACATATATGTGTGAGGCCATATTTTCTTTATGTACTTCAACCAAAACAACATGGTGCAACAGATTGGATGCAGAAGCAGATGTGCAAATCCAGGTGTCTTCAATTAAGCCAGACATTAAAGAAATTTGCAAAAATATGTAAAACATTGCCACCCTTCTCACTAAATTTCCTTTGTTTTGGAAAATAGCTATTTTTTTCTCATAAGAAATATTATTAAAACATGTAATGGGCTTTATTATTATTTTTAATGAATTAATAAATATGTAAGTTTTTAAATGATCAGTTTTTATTTCTAAGGTAGCTAGGTGGCCCAGTGAATGGAGTACTGGGTCTGGAGACAGGAAGACTTGAGATCAAATCCAGTCTTGCATACTTACTAGCTCTGTGACCCTGGGCAAGACACTTAACCTCTATCTCCCTTGATTTCCTCAATTTTAAAATGTGGATAATAATAGCTCCTACCTCTCAGGGTTGTTCTGAAGATCAAATGAGAAAATAATTGTAAAGCACCCAGCACAGTGTGAGGCACATAGTAAATGCTATATAAAGTTAGCTATTATCATTATTAATAATATTGTTATCAAATATCAGTAGATATTATCCACGTTGGGGTCCTGAATAACAAGGTTTCTGAGACCAAAAAGTTTGAGAACTACTGGACTATATGATTTTTAAAGCTCTCAATTCTAAATCCTGCAAATGTAGGATTGCATTGATGTGTTTTTGGCAATTCCCTATGACTACTACTAAGTCATAGATGGGTTGAATCTGTTATTGATGAAAGGAGTTCTCTCATACTGACGAAATCACAGATGTGTAATTTTATATTTGGATCTAGTCTACAGTCAGATGGCATAGGATTGAGCGGAAAGAAAACTGAGAGGAGGTTAAGGTCATATATCAGTTATGAGCCTAATAAATGTTTCCTGACTAACTTATTGACTGACAAAGCCTCTGACTTTGGAGCCAACGTTTTTTTCCACTGAACCACAAGTTTTCTCTATCATCCCAGATTCTCTGATTCCATTGGAGTTGAGTAAAATGGAATCTCAAACCAAACAATGTTATATTCTTCCCACCCTGGTCCAGGTCTCCACCAAGGAATTGCCTTTATCTCATTTCCTTTCAAATCTTAATATGGCAATCATATTACTTTTCCTAAGGTATAAGGATGAGGACTAGACATATGATTTCATTGGCACAGGAAACTTCCTAGTGAAGAAACTCCCTCTACCAATTCAAGTTGCTACTTTCTACAACTATAGAGTCTTGGAGAGTCCTAGAGTGCGGAGGTTAAGGGACTTTCATACAGGTCATATAGCTAGTATGTGTTAGAGGAAGGATGTAGATTCCTTTTCATATAGTTATAATAAAAACACCTTAAAAATAATCATGACAGGGGCGGCTAGGTGGCGCAGTGAGTAGAGTGTCGGCCCTGGAGTCAGAAGGACCTGAGTTCGGATCCGGCCTCAGACACTTAACGCAAACACAAACCAAAAAAAAAAAAAACCTAGCTGTGTGACCTTGGGCAAGTTACTTAACCCCAATTGCCCCCCAAAAGGCAAAAAAAAAAAAAAAAAAAATAATCATGACAAATGTTAGTTCCTCTTTCAATATGTGTCTCTCAAATGGGTCATTTGGTCCAATTCCTTCACTTCACAGATGAAGAAAATGAGGTTAAATTACTTCCCAGATTTCTTCTATCTTCTTATTTCCACTTGTTTCACAGAGCTCATATATAGAGTTACCAAGAAATCATTT
Organism: Gymnobelideus leadbeateri; assembly: GCA_011680675.1. Taxonomy (NCBI): domain Eukaryota; kingdom Metazoa; phylum Chordata; class Mammalia; order Diprotodontia; family Petauridae; genus Gymnobelideus; species Gymnobelideus leadbeateri. The sequence continues at coordinate 53,967 of WOXC01009777.1, forward strand.
ATTGAACTCAAAATTGGCATAAATGACTTGGTTTTATTATTTCAGAAGAATGCAAATATCTTCCATTGAAAGTTTTTTTTAATTTTCAAAATACTTTCTTATACATTGTGCCTTTTTGTCCTCCCAATATTTTTTGTGGAAAAAATCAGCAAATTAAGCTGATTACTCTCTCTGTCTGGCCTCACCTAGCTAGACCATACCAAGCACAAATACTAGGACATTGTATATTAAAAAAAAAAAAGTTCTCCTTATAATTGAAAAAAAAATACTGGCTGAAATACTTCAGGATATGTTTAACTTTAGTCTTCAAAAATCTTATTAGCCATCTTAGGATAAAAGTTTCTGTATGGATTTTTCAAACCAAATCAAACCAAAACAACCACCGTATGACATTTAGTCCAAATTAATGGCTTCTTTTTGAAAAGGAAGTTGATGATGATAAACATTAGCATATGGAAACATTAGTAGAGAATAGTGTGTGTGTGTGTAAGAATATATAACAGATTTTCAAGTTGTTCCCAAGTGTTGAGTACTTCTATGTTCAGGTGAATTCTTTCCAGGCCCTGAGCTCATAAGTCTATGGTACTTTGCCTGAATGATGCAAACTCACCAAGAGGCAATGGTAAGAATCCTGGAATAGAAGATGGGAGAAATATACTCTGGTCTCAACTCTGCCACTGACATGTTATGTGACCTTATACAAGGTCCTTCATTTCATTGGGCCGCAGTTAAGAAGATAGTAATAGCTGCCTTCCCTATGTCACCAGATTACAATGATAAGTCAATGGATGTGAAGTACTTTGAAAAAAATTCATGCTATGGAAAACTTAATATTGAACACCAATACAATTATCAAAACTCAGCCATGCTTGGAAACATTAAATATATTGAATACATAAAAAATATTATCAGGAGAAAAATACACTTCACTTACACACTGTTACTATATACCCTTAGGTTCTTAACTTTTTTTGGTGTTTGGGGCCCATCTGGCAAAGGCTATGGACCCTTTCTCAGAATAATGTTTTTAAATACAGAAAACACAGAATTATAAAAAGCAACCATTACATGGAATTACAAATGAAATGAGATGCAGTTATTAGACATTCTATTTCCTCTTCTGCTAATCTAGGCAATGAATATTTTTTTTTTTACATTTTTTTTTTTAAGCAATTGGGGCTAAGTAACTTGCTCAAGGTTACACGGCTAGTCATTATTTGTGTGTGGGTGCTCATTTTCTGAGGCCGGATTTGATCTCGGGTCATCCCAACTCTGAGGCCGGAGCTCTTACTCACTGTGCCACCTAGCCGCCCCTTTTAGGGCAATTGGGATTAAGTAACTTGCCCAAGGTCACACGACTAGGTTTTTGTTTGTGTGGGTTAAGTGTCTGAGGCCGGATCCGAACTCAGGTCCTTCTGACTCCAGGGCCGGCGCTCTACTCACTGCGCCACCTAGCTGCCCCAGCAATGAATATTTTTGTAAATATTCTTGCATTTCACTTCAATTGTTAAGTTTATTGGCATAGAATTGGGCAAAATAATTCCTTATAATTGCTTTAATTTCCTCTTTGTTAGTGCTGTATTCAACAACAGTATTCAGAGAAAGGATTGATAAACAGAAGTCCGTATAAAGTAATTTTACATGTTATGTGTATGTATGTATCTCTCTCTCTCTCCCTATTTGTCTGATGATAGCCATCTCTAGGGTTTGAGGGGGAGGGAAGAAAAAAATGAAAAAAATTACATAATAATTTTGTTATATATTTAAAAGGAATAGTAAGCTGTACATAATAGATTTGCAGTTTTATGTGGAACCATATTTTAAATTATACTATGTTATAGATATGCTTGTTTTATTCCATAAATTAAAAAAAAGAAACTCAGTTATTGAAATATTTTTAAAAAGTCAAGTTTACTGACCTGCCAAAATACAATGATTCATTTTACTTTTATTAGTATAAAAAACAAAATGAAACATTGTTTTTACAACTTGCAAAACAGATTGTCACAGCTTGTTATTTAAAATGTACAAACATCATTTAAGTGTATAACTAAAGCACAAAGGATATTGTTTCCTTAAAAACAAAACAAACTCATGATTGAAAATGCCATCTATATCCAGAGAAAGAACTATGGTAGCCAAATGCAGAGAGAAGCAGACTATTTTCTTTTTTGTTGTTGTTGTTTTTGGTTTTTTTCTTTCTTATGGTCCCTCCCATTTGTTCTAATTCTTCTATAAAACATGTGTGAAAATATGTTTAATAGAAATATGTAGAGCCTATATCAGATTGCATGACTTCTTAGGGAGGGAGGAGGGGAAGAAGGTGGGGAAAAGTTAAAACTTATGGAAGTGAATGTTGAAAATTAAAAATAAATAAATAAACTTAAAAGAAAAATTACAAAAAAAAAAAAAAAACCCAAACAAACCAAAAACAACCCACAACAACAACCTAGACTTACTCTACCATTTGGGCCAAAGCTGTCTACCTCCAAAGGCAAAGAGAATCTTTAAGAGAGTTATTATTCCCAGGCCAGCCCTGGAGTTAGGAGGATCTGAGTTCAAAGCTGGCCTCAGATACTTAACACTTATTAGCTGTGTGACCTTGGGCAAGTCACTTAACCCCAATTGCCCTGCCTTCCCCTCTCCAAAAGAGACAAAAATAAATAAAAACAAACAAACAAAAAAAGAGTTATTTCCTTCCTAACAATTGATGGAGCTCAGTGGGATGAGGTAAGAGAGACAGTCACAACATTCCTAGAACAATGAGGCTCAAGCAGTGTTCACTACTGCTGGGGGTCAGAGATGATTCAGTCAATCTAGCTCCTAATAACTGCAGAACATCTGACCCACTCCAGGATGTTGAGCAAGTACAAAATTAGAATGGGAGAGACATCCTAGGAAAAGCCAGAATATTCCAAGTAAGAGGTATTGCCTTATATTATTTGTTAGTTATTTCAGCCATGTCTGACTCTTCATGCCCCCATTTTGTTAGTTTATGGGGTTTTTTTGGTGCAAAGATACTGGAGTGGTTTGCCATTTCCTTCTCCTGAGGCAACCAGGATTAAGTGACTTGTCCAGGATAACCCAGGTATCAACTGATATTAGTTAATACTAATCATATACATGAAAAGTATGATGCTTCTAACCTTCATGACTTTGAGGAGGTTGGTTTAAATGACCTCTGATGCCTCTGCCAGTTTTTAATCCAGGATCCTATGATACTATAATCTCCAATTATATTGTGAGCTTGTGAAGGGTAGAGATCAAGTCTTATTTTTCTTTGTGTATCTCTTGGTGCCTAGTACAGTGTCTTGGATATTTGAGGCTTTAAACTACTTCTAAATTAAAAATGCTTCCTTCCACTGATACATTGTTGGTGGAGTTGTGAACTGATTCAACCATTCTGGAGAACGATTTAGAACTATGCCCAGAGGGCTATAAAAATATACATACTCTTTGACCCAGCAATACTACTTCTAGGGCTGTATGCCAAAGACATCATACAAGTGGGAGAAAGACCTATAGCAGCTCTTTTTGTGGTGGCAAAAGAATTAGAAATCAAAGGCATGCCCATCAATTGGGGAATGGTTAAACAAGTTGTGGTACGTGAATGTAATGGAATACTATTGTGCTATAAGAAATGAGGAGCAGAGGGACTTCACAATAACCTGGAGAGACTTGTATGAACTGATGGTGTGTGAGGGGAACAGAACCAGGAGAACATTGTACACAGTTTCAGACACATAGTATCTGTGATGACTGACTGTGCTCTTCTCAGCAATGCAAGGCTATAAGATAATTCCAAAAAGACTCAGGATGGAAAAAGCTATCCACATCCAGAGAAAGAGTCATGGAATCTGAATGCACATTGAAACAAACTACTTGCTCTCTCTCTCTCTCTCTCTTTTATTTTGTTTTGCTTCTTCTTTCTGTTGAATTCAATCCATTGGTTATAATTCTTCTTTACAACTTGATTAATGCTTAATGTCAAGGCATATGTAGAACCTATACTGTATTTCAGGCTGCCATGGGGGGAGGGATGAAGAGGGGAAGAATATTTAGAACTCAAAAACTTGTAGAACTGAATATTGTAAACTAAAAGTAAATAAATTTAAAAGAAAAAATTATTCAATGAAAAAATTGTTCCTTTGTAATAGAGGATCTTAACCGTTTTTTTTTTTTTGTTTTTTTTGTATCATAGACCCCTTCGGGAATCTGGTGAAGCCAACCAGCCCCTTCTCATAACAGTGTTTTTAAATGCATGAAATGAAATATATAGGACAAAAAGTGAAATCAGTTATCTTGAATTACAGTCATCAAGTTATTAATATATCATGGACCCTAGGTCAAGAACCCTGGCCTTAAAAGACTTCTCTTCATCTTTACATGAAACAAAAGAGGCAACATGAAGTCCTTACCATTCCTAGAGTTAGGAAAACCTAGGTTCAAATCTTGCTTCTAATACATACTGTGTGACCAGAAATGGGCAAGTTACATAACCTCTTAATGCTTTGGGCATTTCCCTAAGACTCTAAGATATAGACCAACTAATGCTGATCAGCATTACTTAGTATAGGGTGGAGATGGGAGGGGATCAGCACCAGAAATTCCCTACATTTATGAAAACACAGATATGAGTATGTATACACACACACTCACACACAATTAGTGGGGCAGCTAAAATAGAACACTGGACCTGGATTCAGGAATACTGGAATTCAAATGTAGCCTCAGAGCCTGTGATCCTGGACAGTTACCTCTCTGCCCCAGTTTTCTCATCTGTAAAATGAACTGGAAAAGGAAATGGCAAACCATTCTAATATCTTTGCCAAGAAAGCCTCAAATGGGTTCATGAAGAGTCAGATATGATGGAAAAGACTAAACAACAACTTAGTTATATACACATAGGTGTATATATATGTAAGCATGTGTATATGTTCTATACACATGTGTCATTTTTTATAAAAGGAGACAGAATCATAATCTGTGCACATATACCCATATATATACATATATATATATATAGACATGTAAGTTTATATAGACATGCATATATATGCAATTGTAAGAATAGGAAGGTATGTATATCTATTTCCTTTTGTTATCTCAAAGAGTGCTGATGGGTAGGTATATATGTATGTAAAGTGTAAATGTAGGTACACAAAAATAGATGTGCTCCCTAATTTTTCTTGTCCTTATTAGGCGTCAGCTCCTGACTAGGGTTGGGGCAAGGGGAGTGCAGGGGGAAATTATATAGTTGGTTTTTACTAAGATGAAAATCTCTTTTCATCTTCTCTCTGCATGGGCACTGCTATATCCTATGGCATCTCAGATACCCCAAGGGGTAACATCACTAGAATGGAGTAGGAGAAGAGCATGAGGAAAACAGGAAAAAGGCCTTTTGTGATAGTTCTGCTACTACAGTGGTTAACTGCTAAATTTTTCAGAGGCTGTACATGTAGTAATTCTGTGCTCTTAAAAACTCTGTAGCTAGACCATCAATTTTCCATGGTCAATGTGCAATTCTCAAGATCATTCTGGATAGACTGGATAAGAAGGATTTACGTATGAAGCAGATGTGATCATTTTTTCCCCCTTCTTGCCAAAGAGGGTTTATTCTTAACATACTCTAGCATGGGAAGGGAAGTGCTGATGCTTCTATCAGAGTTTAGAGAAAAGTTAAATTTTATGAACGGTAAAAGGGTGATAAAATGATTTGTCCACAGCTGGGATGGAATGGGGAGAGGAAGTTGTGGTGGTGGATGGGGAGAGAAAAAAGGGATGAGGAACATGATCAAAAAGCAGGGGACTGAGTTGGCTCTGGTACCTACCCCTTGAACCAAAAACAATCAGTTAAAGATAATGGATAAATTGCTGCTGATCCTGCTCCTTGAAAGAAGTTATGTCTCCCATGTGAAATGAATGTAGCTTCTGAGGGTTCAGACAGAAATCGGGTTGACAGGCAAGGGAGGATTTTAATAAAAATGGCAAACACAAATCACTGCACGGTTACCAGGCTTTTTCAGCCTGGAGACATTTACTGCCATGAGATGCACCATTGCAAAAACCTTGGAAAATGTGTGAAAGGTCAGTGACAATTTTGCAAGCTTGTAAAGTTGTTTGCAAGCTGAGCAGGATTTCCGAAAGAAAAAAAAAACAAAACAAAGCCCAAACCAAACAACAACGACAAAACAAACCCCAAAAAACCCTGTGTGAAATACTGCAATGTTCTTACATTTTCAGGTTTTATTTATAGTTTTTAGTAATTCATGTTTTATTTATAGTAAGAATGTTGATGTTGATATGGTTCAGTTACTTTAGCAGTATGTCAATTTATTGGTGATTGAATGAGGAATACCAATTTAGTTTAATTTAGTTTCTACGGTGCATGGGCTAAATCACAGGTTCTTAATTTTATTTCTCTCCTGGACCTCTTGTCAGTCTGATGAAGCCTATGTATCCTTTTCTCAGAATAATGTTTTTAAATGCATAAAATACGTAGGATTACAAAGGAAATCTATTATACTGAAATAAAGTGATTAATAAGGGGCAGCTAGTTGGTACAATGGATGGAGTCCTGCACCTAGAGCCAAGAAGACCGGAGTTCAAATCTGGCCTCAGACACTTACTAGCTGTGCGACTCTGGGCAAGACACAACCCTGTTTGCCTCAGTTTCCTCATGTATAAAATGAGTTGGAGAAGGAACTGGCAAACTACTCCAGTATCTTTGCCAAGCAAACCTTAATTGGAGTCACAAAGAGTCAGACATGACTGAAAACAATTGAACAACAACACAGTGATTAATATACATACTGAATATATATTGTACACGTAATACATAGATAGTGTATTGTATACTTACACACACACACACACACACACACACACACACACACACACACACACACACACAAGATCTTAGATCTTTGTTGTGATTCTTTTTCTACCCTCTACCACCATTACTGCAAAAACATACAGAAGTTGCACAGGATCAAGGGTCATTTTGAATCTTGTTTGTGTTTCATGGATTCCTATGCTCAAAGAATTAGTTACCCAGTGGTCAATCTCCTGATGACGAGCCTCTCCATGATTAGCCAGACTGGTGCTTGGACAATTGACCCAGTTTGTCACCTGAACCATATTTAAAACCTTTACCTCATGGTGGAATTTCCTACAGGTCTCATATAACCTACATCACTCCCACATTCAGCCTGAACCACAACATTAAAATGTAATTGGGAAAAATGTTTAACAAAATTAATTAATTAAAAAATAAAGCCACATGGTTTTTTAGGTCAATTTGTGGCCCAAGACCCCTTATGTATGTTTCAGTCCCTGTTTCTACTTGAGTTTGACATCACTATAAGCCTTTGAAAGCCAAAGGTCATCACAGCACCATGAAAAGGCATTGGAATAAGACTTTCTTGAAGTCTACATGTCTGTATACATTTAGGAGAATAACACAATAATTAGCATAAGAGATGAATGCTTCTGAAAGATGAGAAAGGTTACTAGATTTTACTTTCATTTTTGTTAGTTGCCTTGGTCCAATCAATGTCTGTCGTTTGGAGGAAGTAGTATTTTGGTACAATAATGAAAATATTAAATCTTTATGAGGTACAACAGTTTCAAAAAATGATTTGCTAGAAGAGGTAATGACTGGTAAAATTAGAAAAGAAAGATGGTTTCAGACATAATTAGAAGACCAAAAAAGTATACAGAAGAAACAATGGGAGGGAATTGTGGAATGACAAATAAGGACCCCCAAGAAGGGAACAAGTGACAAAGTAAAAAGCATGGGAAATAAGAACAGATGGATGGAGTCAAAATCATATTCTGACAACTGTAAATAGTTTCAGCTTGATGTAAGATCAATCAGAGTTCATGTAAAGAGTTGGGGTAAAGAACTATATTTTTAAGGTAAAGGTTGAATGTGTAAGAAAAGTTCCCCAGGCTTGTCTAGGCCATTTTTCTACCTCTCTCCTACTTCCCACAACCTTACCCTCCACCATGATGAAGGGTTTCCATCTAGGAGATACCAAGAGCTAGGCCACCTTCATGCTAATGTTCTAATTATGTCCTTAGGGTCAAATTATTTACAATCTTTTCTGTCTCAGAAGTGTGGCCCTTTGACTGAATTCAAGTTTTAAGATGTGAAGTTTAGATTCAGTCAAAGGGTGACACATGTGGCCTGGAGACCAGAGGTTCCCCAGCCCTGTATACTAGACCAAAGAACTGAACTGAATTTCTCATTCTAGACAGCAGCCTGAGCAATGACCCCAGATAATCCAGATAGAATCCTTCCAGAATTAACTAAATGCCCGAGTCTTCTGTTCGGCCAAGAATCGGAAAAAGGAATTTGAAATCTTACTGACATTCTGCATTACAACTCCAGGAACCTATCCTGGATTGACAACTGGCTAATGTTCTTAAAGTTTATAATAATTCCTGTTTCTCACGGGGCAGCCAGGTGGCAGTGAATAGGGCACCAGCCCTGGAGTCAGGAGGACCTGAGTTCAAATCTGGCCTCAGAAACTTAACACTTTCTAGTCATGTAACCTTAGGCAAGTAATTTAATGCCAATTACCCTGCCTTGCCCCCTCCAAAAAAAAAAAAGATAGCTGGGTGATCTTGGGCAAGTCACTTAACCCCAATTGCCCTGCCCTCCCCCCTCCAAAAAGCAAAAAAATTTAAAGAAAAATCCTGTTTCTCTCCACAATTCTGGCATCCTATGGTTCCAGAATCTCCTTGGAATGTGCCACTTTGTAGGTAATTTTAGCCCTTTGTGCTTGACCATAACCTAGCTTGGAACAGTTTTTCTCCAGGCTTGTTTCCATTCAGGTGATATTGGTTAAGATGAAGGGGAGGAGGAGGAGGCCTATAGGGTTGGAAATGCATGTGAAGTGGGGCAAAGGGCATTGGTGAGATAGATACCATGACATGCTTTAAACCACAGAAACCAGGAAAAGAAGCCTCAAACTTCAAGCTGTGAGAAAAATATGGCAGACGAAAATGAAGGGGTTACATTTTTCTCTGGTTCTATGTACCATAAAGATAGTGCTGATGTATACATTCAATTGATAAGAATGATGTAAGAAGAGTTTACAAGTTCAGAATTCTGTTCACCTGAGCTGCATTCTGAAGACAATGGGGCTTGGGTGACTACAGCTTGTATTTGGAATCAGGAAGACCTGAGTTTACATCTGGTCTCCAATATGAGACTCTGGGTCAATCACTTAACTTCAGTTTCCTCAGGAGATATTAATAACACTTATCTCCATGATTGTGAGGATCTAAAGAGATAACATGTAAAAAATGTAGCCAACTTTTAAGAGGGATATAAAACACTATCTTTATTGCTGTTGTTATTATTCTTGAGATCAAGCAACTCAAATGAAAATTAAAGATTGATAAAGAATTTCTGGAACTGCAGCCCTAATTGTCTGTTTAAAAAATTACAGCTTCAGATATTATCTAACTGAAAAAACCCAAAATATTCTACACTAAATATGTCAAATTTTCCAATATAAAAGAAAGGAAATACTGTAGCCCAACTCAATTTAATGTTACCAGTGCTGCTTTCTATTGACAGTAATTTCGATCCCATTACAATCCAGGTAAAGCAGTGCTGTGCCTCCTGCTTATTGAAAAGTCATCTGACATAGACGAGGTCTCACATTATTTCCTGTTGCAGTTCTCCTGTTACTGATGGGTAAAAGATTGATTTGGCCTTTAAAAAGGTTTTGATTACTTAAAAGCCTCCAATTAAACAGGCTAAGAACGTATTATTTTATGTTGGATACGATTCTAGTCAATGAATAAAAATGTCTTCTTCATTGCCTGGCAATGCTGCTTTTTTCCCTTCCTCATGATGCAAAAGTGACATCTACATATTGTACCAAGGAACCATCTACCAATTCACTATAAGAGGAAAAGATGCTGCAATTTCCATTCTTGGATTCCAGTGTTCTACTCAGATTTTATCTTGCTGCAAAAGTAGAATTCTTTCAATAAATGCTTTCTCTCTAAAAATATAACTATAGCAAACCCTGCAATTACACTTCTTGGTTGGCCACATCTGCTTTCCATGTTGTTTTGTTGAATGCAAAAGGTCCAGATCACTAGTGTGCTAATCAGTCATGCTAATCCCCAAATTTAGTCTAATTAGCTGGGAAACCAAAATGAAACAGGTTTGACTCTCTGTGTTCTTTTTTGAGAGGGAAGTGGGGGATAGTTTTGTGTGTGTCCTATTTTAAAGTCAACTTCATATCTTCTCCATGGAGCATAATCCAGACTTCCAGGGTTAGGTAGCCTATAGCTTTCAGTGGTACCTGAAGTAGCTGCTGCTATCATTCTACTCATTTATTTTCTCCTTCCTTTTCCTCCTCTTTCTCCTCTCAATTTCTTTTTCCTTTTTGCATATTATCTTAGACACCATAATTTCCTTTTGTATAAAAGCACAATATGTCATGCCAGCTTTGTGGGTTAAATACCAGTTAAATATTGGTATAAACCAGGGCAGCTAGGTGGCGCCGTGAATAGAGCACCAGCCCTGGAGTTAGGAGGACCTCAGTTCAAACGCAGCCTCAGACACTTAATATTTACTATCTGTGTGACCTTGGGCAAGTCCCCAATTGCCTTACCTTTCCCATGCCCCCCCCCCAAATTGATATAAATCAATAAATGTATTTCTTTATAGAGGTCTGGAAGCCAAAACTCTTTGTGTGTATTATCTTAGCCACTATCCTGAAGGACTAGAAGATTGCCAATGTGGTTCTCATTTTAAAAAGGGGGTTCAGAGAACATACTTGGAGCTAGACATTGGTGAATATTACTACTAGCAGACAAAGTAGAAGCAGCAGCAAAGAAAGAATGGCATCATTGGAATTTTGGCAAAATAAAAATAATGGGGAAAGAAGAAATAATATTTTGATAAGGACCTAACAGAATAAACATAGGAAAATATGGACAAAAGGGAAAAGATACAAATAATTTATGTATGGGGGAAAAAAGCCTTTGCTAATATTCTACTCCAAAAGTTATTTAAAAACCCGAAACACTATGGGATAGCAGGGAATTTTTTATCATGGAAAGGAAACTAGTTTAGAGACAAGAAAGTAAGAGACAGGGTAAAACAAGCAATTCTCTGTATGGGAAAGGGTAAAGGCTGGGATCTTCAAGATAAGAATAAAGATGACTCAGAGTCCAAGTTTTCATAAATTATATGTAAGAGGAAAATGCAATGACTACTTCAGGTTTGCAAATGGCATCACAATCTTATGGTTTCCAAAAAAGCCAAGCCAACTATGATAAATCTCAGGGATTTCTCCTGAAGCAGTATTATCTACAAAAGCAGAGTTATCTATAAAAATGACAGTTCAGCTGCAAAGTGGGTAATTTGTTTAGGGATTTCATTCATTTTGGTAGAAAATAATACCAAATTAAATCCATAAGTCAGGGGTGGGGAACCTGTGGCCTCCAGACCCCATATGGCCCTCTAGGTCCTCAAGTGCGGCTCTTTGAATCCAAACTTCACAGAACAACAAATCCCCCGGAATAAAAGGATTGATTCTATAAAACTTGGGACTTAGTCAAAAGGCTGCACCCAAGGATCTAAAAGGCCAATTGTGACCTCAAGACTACAGGTTCCCCACCCCTGCCTTAGGAGGAAGATTAATGAGCATTCAACTAAGGGTCTTGGGAGTCTTTCTGGAATGTTCCCAGTTGACATTTTCCCAGTGTTTTCCTTCAGTCCAATGGGGCTAGCAGAATGATGGGAATGATCAGGAAGGGTATTAGAAACCAAAGGGGCAACATAATTCACTTTTCTATACAACTGTGACTGTGATGTTGTCTCTATGGGTTAAATACGAATTAAATATTTCCATAATTCAATTTTTAAAATGTCTTCCAAGAGGTCTGGAGAACCAGAACTCTATAGAATCCTTGTTGTCAGACCTCTAGAAAGACCTAACTGATCTGGAAAGTTTCATAGCAGGGTAAAATGATCAAGGGAACACAGAGGGGTGCCCAATGAGAATAGACAAAAAGATTAGGAATCTTCCGTCTGGAGAGATGAAAGCTAAGATCTGTCATGATCAGAGTCTATAAAACTGTGAAGGGCACAGAAAGGACAAACTTGCACTTCATGAGAAATCACAGTATACTAGAAATAGGATGAAGTAAATGAGGACAAAGCAAAAAAAAAAAAAAAAGAACTACTTTGAACAGTGAGTACTAAAATTATGGAACTTGCTACCGTACTGAGTGGCAATAGAAATAGGGTTTTGAAAAATTAACCAATGACAGATTCATAATTTTCTTATTAAGGGCTGAATTACTAGTGGTGCTTTGGGGTAAGTTCATGACCTTGAGGCTCATTTCATGGAGAACAGCACAATTTTTCTGGTTGTCTCTGTCAGAGACAGAATACAGGGATGAATGGAGGGACTGTGAGTCTGATCTAATAGAATATTTCTTATATTCTTACATTTCCTTTGCCCCCCTTTTCTTCTATGTCTCATTAATACAGGTGTGTACCTAGGCCCAACTTAACATCTGATGCTGCCTGATGTTAATGAATTCTACGAGTTAATGAGTTCTATCTAACCCAGTAAAAGAAAGTTGTCTTTAAGTTGGGGAACAAACAGCGTGTGTCTGGGAATGAACAACTCTCCAAGGATGCAGGGTACTTCAGAGGTCAACAACTGTAATCTTCAACTCACTTTTATGAAAGAACTACAAAAGGACTATAATACATACTTGGAGGAATTTTGGGTTATATAAATGTCAGAAGGCAGAAAGATACATACTTATAACCTCCATCAGATTGTTTACTGTCTCAGAGAGAGGGAAGGGAAGAGAAGGGATAGAAACTGGAACTCAAAACTTAAAAAGCCAACAAATATTTAAAATTGTTTTCACATGTAACTGGGGAGAGAAAGTAAAATACTGTTTAAAAAAAGGCATTTCAAACCAGAAAAAAAAAAGCATAGAGCACATTGGCTAACTCCAAGAGATGTGAATATGTCAGAAAAAAAGATAATGAAAGAGAATAGGGTGTAGAGTCAAAGAGCCCTGTGACATGGCACAAATCACTTAGTCTCTCCTTCATCCTAAGTGTCCTTATCTTTAAAACGAGGAGTTGGATTAGACAGCCACTTGGTACTTTCTAGTTCTAGAGTTATCCTATGGTTTTATGTATGTGCTCCAAACAGATTGTTCATCTTTCCTTACTTGGCCCCCTATTCTGCGGTGGGGATGTGTAAGGGATCTCTCCCCTTTTGCAATATTTCTTCCTCTGGACAAACTTCCCAGCCAGCATCAAAACTGGGGCTTCTAAATATAAAGACCTATATGTAACATTACATGGCCCACAATCCACTCCATAACTCTCTGTCTCTGCCTTAGCTGTTCCCAAGGATTTAAAGGAGGAGAGGGCTGTGGCATAATGGATAAAGTCAGGAAGACCCAGGGTGCTCTTGCCTCAGCCATTCACAAGCTGTGCAGCCCCTTAGGCAAGTCTCTTAATCTCTCAGAGACTGTTTCCACCATTTATAAAATGAAGAGGTTGGAACAGATAGCCTCTGAAGTCCCTTCCAGTTCTAAATCTGTGATTGTATGATCCTACGACTGAGTCACCTACTGGCAGTATCAGGTCTCCAGCCTTAGCTATTCACAGAATCTTAAGGCAAAAACAACTCTGCTTCTTGCTTCTCCTATGGCTAATATTGTCAGCTTCCCTGTCCTCATAGGCCTTTTCCAACTTGGAGAGATGAATACAAGGAGGGATTCACTCTCTCTCTTTCTCTCAGGACACACTTGGACATCAACCATACTGCAAGGTGGAGCAAGTGAGGGGAAATGGAGAGGGAGAGTGAGGGAGAGAGAGGGAGGGAGGGAGGGAGAGGGAGAGAGAGAGAGAGAGAGAGAGAGAGAGAGAGAGAGAGAGAGAGAGAGAGAGAGAGAAGACAGAGAGACACAGAGAGAAGAGAAGAGGAGAGGAGAAGGGAGGGGAGGGAGGAAAGGGAGAAGGGGAGAAGAAGTGAAGGAAGGAGGGAGAGACAGAGAGAGAGAAAGGCAAGCAAAGAGAGAGTGATGACTAAGGAAACAGTCTAAGAACCTTAGGCCTAGAGAATTGGGATCATTGAGAAGAGGCTACCTTTGTTCAAATTCCTTTTGGGTTTTACTCCAGAAGTACCTAAGAGAAGCATCTATGGCTAGTTCCTTTTAGCACAGTGGCTCCCCTTCTGACAAATAACTGAACTTCAGCATTCTACAGACTGAAAGTGTGCGTGCGCACGTGCACGCACGCACACACACACGTTTCTTTTTCTACTCACCTACGCAGTTATCACAAAGGCTGCAATGTGAAGCACGAGGAGGACGAAAAATCTTGCAGGTGAAACAATATTTAAGTTTCACTGTCTGGCCGTTGATGATGACTTCTCTTGTTCGGGGAGGTGGGCGGTACCCCCCTGAACTGGTGCCATTTGCTATATCTAGTGGAGAGAAAGGAAAAAGAAAATTCTCAAAAATAATAACTTTACAAATTTTTCTCACAGACGTTTTGTTGCATTATCCAAGATCTTTTAGTAAACTGGCCATAAGAAACTTGTAGTAGCTGACGTAATTTTTTTTTTCTAACAGAGAAGCAGTCAAACGTGGACGACATGTGCAACCACCTTGGCCTGGCACAGCTTATAGAAAGCACCGAGCAACAGATTGTAGAGAATGAATTAATTATCTAAGCCCCATGGCACAGTTGCTCCCTTTAGGAGGAATGGACACTTATTTTGAATCCTTCAAACTCTGGAGTACTTCTTGTATCTCTTTCCAAAAAAGTATTTAACAAGGTATTTGTAGATCCTATATTTGATTGCATACTGCCATGGGGGGGGGGGGGAAGGGAGAGGGAGAAAATTTGAAACTCAATGGGTTATGGAACTGAATGTTGTAAACTAAAAGTAAATAAATAAATTAATAAAAAAAATTTCACAAAGGCAAAATATGGTATAGCTAACCATTTCTAGTAACATGGACTTACAATAACCATGTATTTCTTGAGAGTAACAGCTAATGATGCTTTCAATATAATGATTCTAAAGAAGGGAGTGAGGACATTAAGTTTAGAGAAGAAGGATTTTGGGGGCTTCGGGGAGGTTGATGATAGTTGTCTCCAAAAGGTTATTTTATGTGGAAGATAGATTGGACTTGTGATTGTTCTAGAGGGCAGGAATAGAACAAATGTATAGAAGTAACAATAATAAAGTTATGGAAATAAGATATGCAGGCACTGGAGTATAGAAATCCATCTTGCCCTACTGGAAGGTTAGAGGGGGATGGGGGAGGATATAAGAGAGAACACCCTGCGGGAAGGGGTATTCAGTAGGCTCACTATCTTGGGGTGGGGGGGTAGGGGAAAGACGGGGAGAAAATTTGTAACTCAAAATCTTGTGGAAATGAATGTCAAAAACTAAAAATAAATAAGTTCTGGGCAGACAAAAAGACAAAACAAAACAAAGCAAAACAATGAACAAGTTAGACATTCAACAAAAGGAAGAGTTTCCTAACCATTAGAGCCGTTCAAAAATGGAATTGACTGCTTCATGAAATATTGAGTTCCCTCATTATCATTGGCAAGTGGGTTGAACCAAAGGCATGTCTAAAGCAAAGGATCTATGATTTTATCAGCATGGGAGAACTCCCAGTGTGTGAACCCTCATTCCACTAAAGCAGGCTTAATGGGTGTTCCATATGACTTAGGAGAGAAGTAGCAGAAAATTAGCTGAGTTAAACAAAGGTTAAGTGACTTGCACAGGGGTCATAAATCTAGGTCTGAAGTAGGATTTGAATCCACGTGGTCTGACATGACACTATATCTAAGTCTCTACCTACTATGTCAGACTATCTCTGTACTAGTATATAGTACTTAGTAAATGTCTCAAATTCATTTATACAAACACAAGGCATAAAGATGAATCCATCCTCCAGCTTATAGAAATACTGTCTTCTGTTCACATGTACATTCATATTTTTCTCCCTAAAGTGTATATCTCTAATACTCATAGCCCTTCATGGCACCTCTTTACACACATATAAACACGTGTCATCCTTAGACCCACAGTATTGCATCAATACTCAACTCTAGGTCTATACAACACACAACCAGGATTTTCATGCAGTGTATTCCATGATTCAGAAAAGTTGGATAGTACCAGAAGAATAAATATTTCTTCATTTGTTATCAGAATGGTTTTGCCCTGAGTAAATAATCTTCCATATGGTATGATTTTAGGGGTGCCATGACAGTCCTGGTTAAACTCCACCCCCTCAATCTCACATTCTTTGGTTGGTACCTGAAATTCCACAATCATGATTTAAATCTCCTTCACCCTTGGCTTTGATAACAGTGAAAAGACCCATCGGAGTGGGTAACATTTGAAGCTGGTACATATTCATCACCATAGAGAGAAGGAAGGACACAAGAACAAGGTCTAATGGGAATTTTGCAGAGAAAATGACAGAGCACTGGGTACTTGAGATAGTAGGAAGGAAGAACATTAAGGCGGGAGAAAGGATTTGAATGAGGAATTGAGAGGCACCAAAGACAAACTCCTTCTAATTAGAATCTTTGTCAAGGGCTCATCCTGTTCCATAGAATTATTAAACAAATATCTAGCAGTTCCAGATGCCTGAGCAACCAAGACATTAGAGTGAGACAACTTGGCTTGTGCCCTGACAACAGAAATACCTCAGAGTCTGATACTGTGGATGGCTGCCCCATGGGGTGCTTTTAAGATAATACTGAGCTATGCTAAAATAAAGAGTAGCCACCAATTTCTAATAATTTCTACTTTTGGACATAAAGTGGTATCTCATCCAATTAACATATATAAAACTCTTTATAAACATTAAAGCCTCACATAAATGGTAGCAGCTAGGTGATTCAGTGGATAGGGTGCCAGACCTGGATTCAGGAAGACCTGAGTTCAAATGTGGCCTCAGATACTTCCTAGTTATATGATCTGGGACAAGTCACTTAACTACTGTTTGCCTCAGTTTCCTCATCTATAAAATGGGGATACTAATAGCACCTGCCTCCCAGTGTTGTTACAAAGATCAAATAAAAATTTTAAAGTGCATTGCACTTGGTACCATGTGTCTGCACATAGTAGGCACTATTAAAATGTCAGTTATTTATTATTATTATGGCCGATTATTATAGCTGACATATGGCAAGTGTCTCCAGTTCTAATTTATCTGTCATTTGTGGTCTTAGGTAACTGTCACACTGAGATATTGATTTCCCTGTAGTCACACGGCCAAGATGAGTCAGAGCTAGTATAGACTTAAATTAGGGTCATTCTAACTCCAATGCCAGTGCTAGATCTAATTTAGCTAGCTCAATTTTGCACACAGTAGGTACTAAATAAATATTTGTTGAAGATTGAACAGATGGAAGAGCTTTGTAAAAGGCTATGTAAATATGAGTTATTAGTATTTTTATGAATTGTAATCATTTGAAAAGTGAACAAAAATAAATTACTTTAAAGGCTATGTAAATATGAGCTATTAGTATTCTTAGGAATTGTAATCATTTGAAAAGTAAGCAAAAATAGATTACTTTAAATGATACATGGAGCAGGGCAAACCATTTATATGCCCAAGCCAAGTGTATGCCAAATAAACCTAAATTAAAAGTAATTTGGTTGTTCATATGGTCTATATAATCTTTGTTTCTATTGTTCCTCCGGTTTTCCCAAAAGATATGGTATGGGGTGGCTAGGTGGTGCAGTGAGTAGAGCACCCGCCCTGGAGTCAGGAGGACCTGAGTTCAAATCCAGCCTCAGACACTTACCACTTACTAGCCGTGTGACCTTGGGCAAGTCAGTTACTTAACCCCAATTGCCCTTCCAAAAAGATAAAAAAAAAAGGTAAAAAGGTAGAAAAGAGTGAGGCTGCAGATGTGATGTGATATATATATATGTTTAAGGTCAGGATAATAATTTGTATTTGATTAGAAATCTCCTGAAATTTTAATGAAATTTTCAGGATAAATATGAAGGCCAAGAAAGATTTATTTACTAAATTTCTAATTGGTCATTATTGGGAAGCAGATCAGGTTCTGCTGATCTTTCAGTTCTAAGCCTCATCTTTATATGCTTATACCTTTGTTGTCAAGTTGACCTGGAGGGCAAACTTGAATAGATATGTTCAGTTAGGTCTTGGGAGAGGGAAGCAACAGAGAAACACAAAGAAACTCATGCTTTTTGGTGATATAGCTATAAAACTTAATGGTGTTGACCAGTGGAATAGGGGGTAGGGAGTCAGGGGATCTGGGTTCTAGATTCATGCCTCTATTAGCTTAGACCTGTTACAGGTTCTCTGTATATGGCAGGAAAATTGCCCTGTCTGCTCATAAGGCTATTTTGAATATGAAATGGGTAATAGATGACAATATATAAGGTCTCTGTGATTTCCACACTGAAAAGTTAAAAGCACTGTGCATATGCATGGTATCTCTAGCAATAATAGTGATGTACATACAACATGAGATTAAATAGGGCTGACTCAGTTTGTTGGAAAATAAGCATTTATTAAATGATTACTATGTGCTGGGTATTATGCTAAGTACTGTACTGATATCTCAACAAATACAGCATCTACCTAAAACCAGCAGCAAGCATTACATGCAATAGGGGTAAGCTAGAAGCATTTCCAAAAAGATTGGGGGTAAAACAAAGATGTCTGTTATCACCACTGTTATTCAATATGGTACTAGAAACATTAGCTTTAGTAATAAGAGATATCTCAACAAATTGAACCCTTATTAAGAGCATCCTGAGATGGCCATATTTCCATTCCCCATTTTGCTCTATGCTGTCTTCAAAATGCTTTTCTACCTTTCACTGCTTAGCCACCTCCTGCCACCAATGTCTGTCTACTAAGTGATTATGCCTTGTCTGGGAAAGTCCATCCCCCAAAGGCCATTATGTGGCCTCATGTCAATCTTGTAACATACTTGCCTTTCAGGAACTGCTAACATAAGACCACTGGGATGATGGGGGGGGGGGGGGTAAGTGGGTGGTATGCATATTTGTAATATTCTGAATGCCTGTGTGGATTATTATTTATCATTTATTAATATTATTTGAACCTAGCTTTATGTGATTAAAAACTGTCTAACTCAAAAAGCTTACTATAGAGTTTAACCCAGAAATGCTCCAGAGAAACCAGATGGTGGTAAGGAATGCTTAGATCCCAGCCAGTGTTTGTTTTGGGTCCACCCAAAGTTTGTGTTTTGGGTTTCCCAAAAGAGATTGACTTACCTGCTGATATCTCAGACTGCCCATCTTTTAGAGACTACCTACTGCCTACTTGAGGCCAATCAGGCAAATGTCCTTATGTCCTTTTCTGAGCTCTTTATAATATAACCTCATAAAGACTTGAAAAGGGAGCCATTTCTTTTTTCCATCTCTCTCCCTCCTCCCTTCTTCTCTTTCTCTCTCTCTCCCTCCCACCCACCTTCATTCCCTTCCTCTCTCCTAAAAAAAACTAACAAATTTCTTTCCAAAATTATTTCAGATTTGGGTGTTTGTTCTTGCAAGTAACACCTGGTGATGACCAGAAATGAAGAATGGACCTGGAAACCAATGATTTCAAATCCCTCCCTTAAAATAAGTCTTATTCCAATCTCTCAGCCAGGGAGATTAAGGTGACCCATGCCTGTGAAGTTCCTTCTCTTTTGTGGTATATTAGGAGCCCTGAAGGTTGGTATTCTGTTCTAATCCTCAATAATGTTGCTTTTTGTTACCAACAATTATGCCCCTGCTTCTTAGTACATATATATGGTTGGATAAAAGCTACTTAAAAAAAAAAAAAAAGAAAAACCCTCATAGTCATTTTTAGTTAATGGCAAATGATGACAGGAAAATTTGGAGAAATCCTACTGTAGTACTTTTGGTTTCACTAAGTCCATTCCCCTAAAGGGCAAAAGGACTTATCTGCCCGATTTGTTTCCAAAGAATCACGGAAGTTTGAAGAGGACTTTTCCCTCTTAAAGAATTGTTTTATTCCTGGCAAAGACATATAAAAGAATATAGCATCTTGTGACCAAGTCCATATAAAAAACTAGGTGAACAAGAACAAAGAAAAAACAGGGATATTTTCCAATTTTTAACTTTAGGAACTCTCAATTAGTTGTCTACTTAGCAGTTCGGCCATAATGGGAGGAGCATTGGTCTTGCTGAGGTCAAAAGATCTGAGTTTGAGCAAGAGCTCTGCTCCTTAGTAGCTATGTGATTATGGTAAATTACTGAACTTCTCAGTCTCAGTTTTGTTACCTGTAAAATAGGGATAATAATACCTGTATTCTCTTTCTCAACATGTTGTTGTTCAGGCATGTCTGACTCTTTATGACTCCATTTGGGTTTTCTTGGCAAAGATAACTGGAGTGGTTTGGCATTTCCTTCTCCAACTCATTTTACAGATGATG
>WOXC01009778.1:0-51494 GCA_011680675.1 Gymnobelideus leadbeateri
TGCTGGGGTGCTTGCTGCTACATCCTGCAAGTTTTCAGGCAGCAAACACCATATCCACCATTACTTTACCCTGTCTCAAGCCACCCTGCATCTCAAGTGGATGATTAAGCATTGAGGATAAAAAGACGAAAGGCAACAATGATCCAACTGTCAAGGAGCTTGTATCTTGATGGAAGTAAGAATACATATGTATGTAGGTATATGACAAAAAGGAAAATCTTCAGGAATTTTGATTGTTGAATGAATAAATAATAAAAATAAAAAATAAAATAAAAAAGCACAGTGCTTTCTAAACCGTAAAGTACAACAGACATGAATTTTGTTATTATCAGAGATGATCTGAAAAGGAAAATACAGCCTCCTGTTTTCTTGGGGAACATAAACTTAAGTCATAAGTATAATGCCCTGGGATATGAAGTGAGATAGGGAGAAAAGTCTAGGGTTTTCTCTATATCTTTAATTTTCAAAACAATTACACAACTATAAAACTGAGATTTGTAAAGTGCAAATTTGACCATATCATTGCTCCTCAAAAAGCTTCGATGACTATTGCCCCACAGATAAAATACATATTCTTTACTTTCATTTTCATTTCCTTACATTTTGGCTTCAATTTATCTTTCTAGTTTGATTTCACAATACCCCTCAGCTTATGTCTTTGCCCTTCCCCCCCATTTTAATCATGTTCTAATTTAATATGCCTACATTCCCTTCCTTGCTCTGCATGGCAAATCCCTCTCTCCATTTTTGTAGTTTTCTCTGGCTCATCCACATGTCTATAATGTTCTTGCTCTTCTCTTTTATCTCTTAGAATGCCTCATTTCCTCCAAAACCCTACTCAAGTGTTGCCACCTACACTGATGTCCCAATGTTTAGTGGCTTTCTCCTAGAAAATACTTTGCATTAATTATTTTTTATTTATTTTTATTCATAAAACAAGCATTTCTATAACATAGTACAATAAAAACACAATTGTACATGAGAGTACAAATCTACCATGTAAAACTTGTATTCCTTCCAAATGTACAAAAACTATCATGTAAATGCATTTATTTTCATATTTATGTCATTTTCTATTTTTACATGGCATATCAATTTATCCATTTACATGTTGCCTTCACCCTTTATAAAATGGAGAACCCTTACAAATATAGATAGTTTGTTGTATCTATATATCATTGGCACCTATGAGAGTACCCAAATAATAAATCATTCAGTAGTCAGCAAATAATGATTTATTTACCCTGTACTATACATTGTACTTTGGTTATTTGTAATACTCCACTCTTGAAGGAGACAAAAATGATATCCCTATGTTAGAGTCAAATTAAAATGTGTCCAACTGTCACTGATCAGATCAACATGAGCTCGGGAATGGGTTAGACACAAGTAGTTCATGTGAACATTTTGAGTGGATTATCTAAATTAGTGCAACTCACATTTCTTTTAAACAATTTCAAATCTCTTTTGCTCATACAGGATAGTACCTACTCTTATGAGAGCATACCATGCTGAACAATCCTGTGCCAGTGTCTCCCGTGTCTCATAATCAATTTCAAAGTTCTTAACAGAGACCTTGAGAGGGTCCCTGTACTGCTTTTTCTGGGCATTTTGCATGCCCTTTGTGAGTGCTTCATAAAATAGTAATTTTGGCAGGCATTCTTTGACATTCAAACAATGTGGGCAGTCCACTGGAGTTGAGCACTCTGCATTAGAGTTGGAATGTTTGTCAGTTCAGTTCAAGAAGAGACCTCAGTGCCTGCTATCTTATCCTGCCAAGTAATCTTCAGAATATTCTTAAGACAATTCTACTGGAATCAATTCAGTTTCCTGACATGGCACAGGTAGACTGTTAAGGTTTCACAGGCATACAACAATAAGGTCAGCACAACAGCTTTGTAGACCTTCAGTTTGATAGTATAATACCTCTTCTCTCTGACACTTTTCTTCAGAGATTTCCAAACACTGAATTATCTTTGGCAATGCATGTGTCAACTTCATTATCAATGCATATATTCTTGGAAATTATACTACCAAGGCAAGGGAACTTATCCACAGCAGTAAAATATCTCCATTTTCTGTAACCAATTGTTCCATGTATAGATGGTGTGGTGCTGGCTGGTGAAGCACCTGTGTTTTCTTGGTGTTAATTGTTGGTTCGAAAACAGCATAAGAGGAAAGAATAGATACATGCCTTGTTGCAGCTCAGCTTCAGGGAGCTTTATTGAGTGTGAAATCATCTGTGAGCAGAAAACCATGTACCAACACTCCTTCTTTGGCCTTGGCTTGTAGCCTTTTCAAGTTGAAGAATTTATCAATTGGGGAATGACTAAATGACTCATTTCTAAAATATACAGAGAATTGAGTTAAATCTATAAGAACACAAGTTATTCCCCAATTGATAAATGGTCAAAGGATATGAACAGGCAGTTTTCAGAGAAAGAAATTAAAGATATCTATAAGCATATGAAGAAATGCTCTAAATCACTATTGATTAGAGGAATGGAAATCAAAACAACTCTGAGGTACCACATCTCTCCCGTCAGATTGGCTAAGATGACAAAACAGAAAAGTGACAAATGCTGGAGAAGATGTGGGCAAATTGGAACACTAATGCATTGCTGGTGGAGTTGTGAACTTATCCAACCATTCTGGAGAGCAATCTTGAATTATGCCCAAAGGGCTATAAATAATTTCATGCCCTTTGACCCAGTAATACCACTTCTAGGGTTATATCCCAAAGAGATCATAGAAATGGAAGACCCATATGTCCAAAAATATTTATAACAGCTCTTTTCATGGTTGCAAAGAATTGGAAATTAAAGGGGTGCCCATCAATTGGGGAATGGCTAAACAAGTTGTGGTATATACATGTAATACTATTGTGCTATAAGAAATGAGGAGATGGTTTTCATATTTACCTGAAGAGGCTTATACAAACTGATGCTGAGTGAGAAGAGTAGAACCAGGAGAAATTTGTATACAATCACAGACACAACATATGTGTGATGACCAACTATGACAGACTGGACTCTTCTCAGCGATGCAGTGATACAAGTCAATACCAAAAGACTCATGAAGGAGAGAGATGCTTACATCCAGAGAAAGATCTAGAAAGAACTGAGTTTGAATCCTGATGGAAGCAAACTACTTGATCTTTTTCTTTTCATTGTTTGGTTTTATTTCCTTTTTACCATTTTTCATTCCATCTTGTACAATACTCCTTTGTAACCTGACTAATATATAATGTGAAAATATTTGCAGATCCTATACTGGACTATATGCCATCCTGGAGGGTGGGGGAGGGAGGGAAGGAAAATTTGAAACTCAAGCAACTATGGAATTGAATCCTGTAAACTAAAAATAAACAAATAAATTAATTAAAAATATTAGTCAAGTTGTAAATAAGGATTATAACCAATGGAATGAAAAATGAGAAAAAGGAACAAAACAAAATAAAACACAAAAGAGAACTAGAGCAAGTAGTTTGTAGCAGTCTACATTCAGATTCTATAGTTTTTTCTCTGGATGTGGATATCCCTTTTCATCATGAGTCCTTTCGAGTTGTCTTCTAGCCTTGTGTTGCTGAGAGGAGCCCAGTCTTTCAAAGTCAGTCATCACAAATATGATGTTTCTGTAATTTTGTACAAAGTTCTCCTGGTTCTTCTTTCCTCACTAAGCATACATTTATATGTCTCTCCAGGTTATTATGAATTCCATCTGCTCCTCATTTTTTATAGAACTACAGTATTCCATTATATTCAAATGCCATGACTTGTTTAGCCATTCCCCAATTGATGTTCATTCCCTTGAATTCTAATCCTTTGCCACCACATAAAGAATTGTTATAAATATTTTTGTATATAAGGGTGCTTTTCACACTACTTTTCTTTGGGATACAGCCCTTGAAGTGGTATACCTGGGTCAATGGCTATGAACATTTTATAGCCCTTTGAGCATAGTTCCAGATTGTTCCCCAGAATGGTTGGATCAGTTCACAGCTACACCAACAATGTATTAATGTTCCAATTTTTCCACACCTTCTCCAGAATTTATCATTTTCCTGTTTTGTCACCTTAGCCAATCTGACGAGTAAAATGTAGTACCTCAGAATTATTTGATGTGCATTTCTCTAATCATGAGTGATTTTGAACATTTTTCATATGATTATAGATACCCTTAATTTCTTTGAAAATTGCCTATTCATATCTTTGACCATTTATCAATTGAGGAATGACTTGTATTTTTTATAGTTTTAACTCATTTCTCTGTATATTTTAGTAATGAGACCTTTATTAGAGACACTGGTTGCAAAAATTCTTTCCCAATTTTCCATTTCCCTTCTAATCTTGGTTATATTGGCTTTATCTGTACAAAAACTTTTCAATTTAGTGCAATCAAAATTATCCATTTGATGTTTCGTAATGCTCTCTAACTTTTGTTTGGTCACAAAAATTTCCCTTCTCCATAAATCTGACAGGTAAACTATTAATCGCTCTCCCATATTGCTTACAGTATCAGCCTTTATACCCCAATCATCCTGCTCATCATTTCTTACAGGACAGTAGTATTCCATTACATTTTTATACCACAGATTTTTCAGCCAATCCTTAATTGATAAACATCTCCTCAATATACAATTCTTGGTCACCACAAAAAATATGCTATAAAAAATTTTGTACATGTAGGTCCTTTTTCCCTTTTTTATGATCTCTTTGAGATACACACCTAGTAGTGGGTATTGCTATGTCAAAGGGTATGCACAGTTTTATGCCCTTTGTGCATAGTTACAAATTGCTCTCTTGAGTAATTAGATAAGTTCACAACTTCACTAATAATGCATCAATATTACAATTTTCCCACATCTTCTTTAACATTTAACATTTTAGCATTTAACATTTATCATGTTTTATTATGTTAGCCAATCTGGTAGGTATGATGTGTTACCTCAAAGTTGTTTTAATGTGCATTTCTTTATTAAATAGTAATTTACAGCATTTTCATATGTCTATAGACAACTTTAATTTCTTCATCTGAAAATTGCCTTTCTCCATTTATCCTTTCACCATTTATCAATTGGGGAATGGTTCATTTTTTTTTTTTTTATCAAGAAAGGAGGCCTTGGGGCAGCTAGGTGGTGCAGTGAGTAGAGCATCAGCCCTGGAGTCAGAAGGATCTGAGTTCGGATCTGACCTCAGACACTTAATGCACACACAAACAAAAACCTAGCCATGTGACCTTGGGCAAGTTACTTAACCCCAATTGCCCTCTGAAAAGCAAAAAAAAAAAAAAAGGAGGCCTTTATTAGAGACACTGGCTGTAAAAATTGCTTCCCACTTTTCTTCTTTGCTGACTTTCAATCTCACATCCCCTAATGCCTTCCAGATATCTTAGACTGGATGCCCAAACTCAGTATGACTTAAAGAAAGCTTGCAATCTTTCTCCTTAAACTTTTCCCACATCCTACCTTTTTGTATTATTATAGAACTCAGCATCATCCTCCCATTCCTTCAGGCTTGCAACCTGAGAATTACCTTGTACTCCTTACTATCTCTCACCCTCCCTTATCCAATCTTTTGCCAAGGCCTCACAATTTCTCCATTGCTAATCTCTCTCATAGTTCACTTTCTCTCTTTTGACACTGCTACCCTTCTGGTGCATGCTTTTATCACCTCATGCCTGGACTCTTGTACTAGTTTGCCTCAAATCTCTCCCCATTCTAATCCATCCTCCATTTAGTCCCTAAAGTAATTTTTCCACAGCTCAGGCCCAACCATATCACCTCCTCCCCACTCAATAAACTCCTGTAACTCCCTATTGCCTACAGGAACAAATATACAATCATATGTTTGATAGTCAACATTTCCTTCATAACCTAGCTTCCTCCTACCTTAACATTTTTCTCATACTTTACTCCCTACCAAATGCCCTTCAGTCCAGTGACACTTGCCTCCTTGCTGTTCCATAAATGAGAAACTCCATAATCTTAGCTTTAGGTATTTTTTCCCCTGGCTGTCCCCCATGCCTGGAATTCTCCTCACCCTCCTTCTCTACTGACATTTTTTTTTACGTTTTTTTAAGTCCCAACTAAAATCTTATTTTTATAGGAAGTTTTTCCCATTTCCTCCTAATTCTAGTGCCTTCATCCACTTAATTATATCCTATATATCCTGTATGTAGCTTGTTTGTAAATGTCTGCTTTTTTTTATTGCCCCCCCCCCCGCCATTAAATGCAAACTCCTTAAAATCAAGGACTGTCTTTTGCCTCTTTAAAAATTATCATACCTTGGCACAGTCCCTGGAACATGATAGACTTTTAAAATAAATGTTTATTGAATTAAAATAACAATGTGATCTGATCATGACAGAGTGTTGTAGAACTATTACCTTCTTATGCTTGTCAAATGTGTCTTTCTCTATTCAGTCCAAGATCATATTTCCTATTTTTTTTGGATGCCATAGCATGTGATTGATTACATGCAGATTCAGAGCCATTAAAACCAATTTTTAAAGGAAAAAAAAACTCTCTTTTTGTGTCATTACTCACCTTGTGTCTTACAAGTATTTAAGAAAACATTATGAATTTATACTTTGAGACAGAAGATAGCTCTACATAGTTTGATACTTTGCGGCCATATGAAAGGTATTCAACCTAAGATTCAACAAGTATCTATGCACCAGACTTGGTGTGATGTACTAGATATAGAAAGACAAAATAAACACGTGTTCTTAGAGCTAAGAAATATCCCTCTTTGGGATGTAATCTTAATAGGTAGGAACATGAAAGAACTGGACTAGATTATGAAAGTAGTATGTTTGAAATAAAGAAAGCTATACTTGGAATCATAAATACCTGAGATCAGACCCCTCTTATGATGTACAGTTACTGTGAATTTATGGAGATATCATTAAAACTGTATGAGCCTAAGTTTCTTGATCTTAAAAATTAGGATTGAGGAGAAAGATTGGACCTCCGATTTCATTTATGCATGGAAGTCCTGGGTGATAGAACTCCCTCTACCAATATAGTTTGACATTTTCTCTGCAATTTATCTTAAAGAGTTGCCTAGAGAGCATTGAGAGACTAGTGACTTCTTTAGAAGTTTACAAGTTAGGGGCGGCTGGGTGGCACAGTGAGTAGAGTGTCGGCCCTGGAGTCAGAAGGACCTGAGTTCGGATCTGGCCTCAGACACTTAATGCACACACAAATAAAAACCTAGCCATGTGCCATGTGGCCTTGGGCAAGTTACTTAACCCCAATTGCCCTCCAAAAAGCAAAAAAAAAAAAAAAGAAGTTTACAAGTTAGTCCAGTTGAGTCAGCACTTGACCTAAATTGATAAATGGTCAAAGGATATGAACAGGTAGTTTTCAGAATAAATAAAAGTCATTAATAATTACATGAAAAATACTTTAAATCACTATTGATTAGAGATATACAAATTAAAACAATTCTAAAAACATAGTCCTACAATATGTTTTTTACAAGAAACACATTTGAAACAGAAGGATACAGAATAAAGGTAAAAGGCTGAAGTAGACTATACTATGCTTCAGTTGATTTTTTTTTTTTAAAGCAGGGGTAGCAATCCTGATCTCAGACAAAGCAAAGGCAAAAATACTTCTAATAAGAGACAAGGAAGGAAACTATATCCTACTAAAAGACACCATAGACAATGAAGTAACATCACTATTAAACATGTATGCACCAACTGGTATAGCATCAAAATACTTGGAAGAGAAGTTAAAGGAGTTATAGGAAGAAATAGAGAGCAAAACTATACTGGGGTGGGGGGAAATTCAACCTCCCCCTCTCTGAACCAGATAAGTCTAACCACAAAATGAACAAGAAGGAATTTAAAGATGTGGATAGAATTTTTAAAAAGTTAAATGTTGTAGACCTCTGGAGAAAATTGAATGGGGAAAGAAAGGAATATATATATATATATATATATATATATATATATATATATATATATATATTCCTTTCTTTCCCCATTCAATTATATATATATATATTATATATATATATATAAATTTTTTTTCAGCAGTACATGGTGTTTACACAAAAACTGAGCATTTACTAGAGCATAAAAACCTCACAATGCAATGCAGAAAAGCAAAAATATTAAATACATCCTTTTCAGATAATGATGCAATAAAAATTATATGTAATAATGGGACATGGAAAGGAGTATTAAAAATTAATTGGAATGTAAATAATATAATCTGAGTAAATGAGTGGATGAAACAACAAATCATAGAAATAATCAATAACTTCCTCAATGAGAATGATAATTAGGAGACAACACACCAAAACTTATGGGATGCAGAAAAGTGGTGCTTAGGGGAAGTTTTATATCTCTAAATGATTACATGAAGAAAATATACAGAGAGTGGAGATCAATTAATTGGGCATGCAACTAAAAAAGCTAGAAAATGTACAAATTAAAATATCCTACAATAAATACCAAATTAAAAATACTGAAAACCAAAGGACAAATTGATTAAAATTCTAAATTAAAAATTATTGAACTAATAAATAAAACTAAAAGCTGGTTTTATGAAGAAAAAAACAATAAAATAGATAAATCTTTGGTTGATTTCACTAAAAAAAGAAAGAAGAAAACCAAATTACCAGTATCAAAAATGGAAAGGCTGAATTCACCACAATGAAGAGGAAATTAAAACATTAATTAGGGGATATTTTGGTCAACTGTATGCCAATAAATTTGGCAATCTTAGTGAAATGGAGACTGCCCATATTAACAGAAGAGGAAATAAAATACTTAAATAATTTCATTTCAGAATAAGAAATTGAACAAGTCATCAATGAATTCCCTAGGGAAAAAGTCTCTAGGGCTAGATGGATTTACAAGTGAATTATATCAAACATTTAAAGAATAATTAATTTTTTTTTTTGGAGGTGGAAGGCAGGGCAATTGGGGTTAAGTGACTTGCCCAAGGTCACATGGCTAGTTTTTTTTTGTTTGTTTTGTTTTGCTGTGTGTGTGTGTGTGTGTGTGTGTGTGTGTGTGTGTGTGTGTGTGTAGTGCCTGAGTCTGGATTTGAGCTTAAGTCCTCCTCACTCCAGTGCTGGTGCTCTATTCAATATACCATCTAGCTGTCCAGAGAATAATTAATTCTAATACTATATAGACTATTTGAGAAAATAGACAAAGAAAGAGCCCTACCAAATTCTTTTTTATGATGAATATTTTGTGCTGATACCTATAATCCAGGAAGATTCAAAACAGAGAAAGAAAATTATAGACAAATTTTCCTAATGAAAATAGATGCAAAAATTTTAAATAAAATATTAACAAAAATATTACAGCCATTTTTCATGAGAATTATGTACTATGAAGTTGTAGTATTTATACCAGGAATACAGGACTGGTTCAGTATTAGGAAAACTATCAGCATAATTGACCATATCAACAACAAAACTGACAGAAACTATGCAACTATTTCAATAAATGCAGAAAAAGCTTTTCACAAAATACAATACCCATTCTTATTAAAAACATTTAAAAATATAGGAAAAATGGAGTTTTTTTTTAAATGATGAGTATCATCTATATAAAATAATCAGCAAGCATTATATACAATGGGGATAAGCTAGAAACATTTCCAATAATATTGGGAGTGAGACAAGGATGTCCATTATCAACATTGTTATTCAAAATGGTATTATCAACATTAGCTTTAGCCATAAGCTTATTTAGCAGTAAAAAAATAAAGAAATAAAAAGATAAATTAAAAGAATTAAAATAAACAAAGAAGAATAGAGTTATGACTCTTTGTAGATATTATGATGATCTACTTAGAGAGTCCTAGAAAACCAAGTAAAGAAACTATTTAAAATAAAAAAGCAACTTTAGCAGAGTTACAGGATATAAAATAAATCCACATATATTACTAACAGGGCCCAAGAAGAGAGAGAAAGAGAAATTCTTTTTAAAATTATTATAGACTTTATACAATATTTGGGTGTCTCTCTTCCAAAACAAGGCTAGGAACTATACGAACAAAATTATAAAACACTTTTCACACGAATAAAACAAATCTAAATACCTGCAAAAAACATCACTTGCTCAAGGGTAGGCCAAACTAATAAAATAAAAATCACAATTTGACCTAAATTACTTCATTTATCCTATGTTATAACAAACACACTACCAAAATTGTTTTATCAGCCTAGAAAAAATAATAGCAAAATTCATTGGGAAGAAGAAAAGCTCCAGCATATCAAGGGAATTAATGAAAAGAAATGCCAGGGAAGATGGCCTAGACTTGCCAGATCTTACATTGAATTATAAAGCAGCAATCATAAAAAACACCTGGTACTGGCTAAGAAATAGATTGGTTAGGTACACAAAATATGCTAGTCAATGGCTATAGTAATCTACTGTTTGATAAAGCCAAAGACTCCAGCTTCTGGGATAAGAACTTAATATTTGACAAAAACTGCTGGGAAAACTGGGAAATGGTATGGCAGAACTAGGCATAGACCAACATCTTACACAATATGTCAAAATAAAGTCAAAATAGGTACATAATTTAGATATAAAGACTGATAATATACTGGGATAATAATAATAATAATATATAAATAAATAAATGAATAAATAATATATAAATAATGATAATAAACTGGGAGAGCAAGGGATAGTTCATTTGTCAGATTTACAGAGAAGAGAAGAATTTATGAGCAAACAAGAGATACAGAACTTTATGAAATTCAAAATGGATAATTTTGATATTAAATTGAAAAAGGTTTTACACAAAGGTCAATGCAACCAAGATTAGGAGAGAAGCAGAAAACTGGGAAAGAATTTTTACAAGTGTCTCTCCTAAAGCTGTCATTTCTAAAATATATAGAGAACTGAGTCAAATTTATAAGTATACAAGTTTTTCTCCAAATGAGAAATAGTCAAAGGATGTAACAAGCTTGTTATATGAAGAAATTAAAGCTTTCTATAGACTTATGAAAAAATATTCTAAATTAATATTCATTAGAGAAATGCAAATTAAAACAACTCCAAAGTATCACATCATATATATCAAATTGACTAACACGACAAAACAGGAAATTGATGAATGCTGTAGAAGATATGGGAAAATTGGAACACTAATACATTGTTGGTGGAGCTGTGAACTGAGTTATCCATTCTGGAAAACAATTTGGAAGTAAGCCCAGAGACCTATAAAACTGTGTATACCTTTGACCCAGCAATACTACTTCTAGGTCTTTATCCCAAAGACTTCAAAGCAAAGGGAAAAATAATTTATATGTACAAAAATATTTATAGCAGCACTTTTTGTAGTGGAAAAGAACTAAAAATTGATGGGATGCTCAGCAACTGGGAAATGGCTGAATAAGTTATGTTATATGACTTTTTTGGAATGCTATTGTGGTCTAAGAAATGATGAGAGGAATGGCTTTAGAAGAAATCCTGGAAAGATTTATATGAAGTGATAAAAAGTGAAGTAAGAAGAACTAGAAGAACATTGTACACAGTAACAGCAATACCGTGACATTGATCAATTGTGAAAGACTTAGCTTCTCTGATCAAGATAATGATCCAAGATGATGTCGAAGGATCAATGACGAAAAATGTTATCCTCCTCCAGAGAGAGAACTGATGAATTATGAGTGCAGATCGAAGTATTCTTTTTCTACTTTATTTTTCTTGCTTTTTTGCAATGTGGTTCTTATAGAAATATGTTTTACATGGCATTCAAATTTATTATCAATATATCACTTTCATTCTCAATATATGGGTGAGGAATTGTTGGCAGAAATGCTATCTGTAGTTCAACAATTTAAAAATGAATGTTAAAAATGACCTAGTGACTTCTTTTTTTTTTTTAAACAAATACTTTATTAACTTCTGTTTTACATCATTCATTTCCGCCAGGTTTTGAGTTACAATCATTTTCCCCCCATTATTCCCCTACCCAACCTCCCAGAATAGCAGTCCCACAAGATATCACTTCCTCCAATCTGCTCTCTCCCATACCTTCTCCCATACTCCCATCGACTTTTCCATTAGAGGAAGGTGAATCTTTGTGTCCCAATGCCTGCACATCTTATCTCCCTATTACAAGTAAAAGAGTATTAATAATAGTATTTATATATATTTGAAACATTTAATGTTACGACCTCGAATTTCAGATCCATCTCCTTCCTCCCTTGTCACCCATTCCCTCTTGGGAGATAAGTAATTCAGTATATGTTGTACATGTCTAGCTATGCAAAACATTATCATAGTAGATATATTGTACAAGGCTGCTTATAATTCTCTCCCACTCATCCCACCCCCAACCTGGTCCATTCCCTACTTGATCCTGTCCCTCTTCTATAGTGGTACTTCCAACCTCCCCTCCCCCCAAGGATGCCCTCCCATCCATCATCCCTCCTCTCATCCCCCTTTCCCCTATCCTGCTGCAGGTTGAGATATCCCATTTAGTATGTATGTCATTTTCTCCCTGAACCAAATTCAATGTGAATGTGGTTTTGCCTTTTAGCCTTCCTTATTCTCCCCCTCCTTTGCAACCACTTCCCCTTGCTTCTTCTACATGGGATAGTTTACCCTACCCTGTCTCTCCCCAACTCCTCTTGCCACTTTCCTCTCTCACCTCATAATTTCATCCCTTGAGTATTCTCCCTTCCCAACAAATTCAACCTATGCCCTCTATCCATATATAACTGTAACCATATACACACATTCACATATGTATTCATATGACCACACCTCCTTCTTCCATTATTTTCATAGTGAGAAAGATATCATCAGTCACAGTTATTGCTTTTCCATATAGGAATGTAAATAGTTCAACTTTGATAAGTTCCTTTTGATTTCTTTTCCTGATTACCTTCTCAGGCATCTCTTCCTTCTTGTGTCTGGATGTCAAATTTTCTATTCAACTCTGGTTTTTCCTCAAGAATGCTTGAAAGTCCTCTATTCCACTGAATGACCATATTTTCCCCTGAAACAAAATACTCAGTTTTGCTGGGTAGGTGACCCTTGGGTTCATTCCCAGTTCTTTTGCCCTCTGGAATATCATATTCCATGCCCTTCGATCCTCAGTGTAGAAGCTGCCAGGTCCTGGGCTATTCTGATTGTGTTTCCACAATATTGAAATTGTTTCTTCCTGGCTGCTTGTAGTATTTTCTCCTTGATCTGGGATTCTGGAACCTGGCTATAATATTCCTGGGAGTTTTCTTTTTGGGATCTTTTTCAGGAGGTGATCTGTGGATTCTTTCAACCTCTATTTTGCCCTCTGGATCTAAAACATCAGGGCAGTTTTCCTTGAGAATTTCTTGAAGGGTGATTTCTAGGTTCTTTCCTTGATCATGGCTTTCAGGTAGTCCAATAATTTTTAAATTGTCTCTCCTGGATCTATTCTCCAGGTCATGGTTTTTCCCATGAGATATTTCACATTGCCTTCTAATCTTTCGTTTGTTTGGATCTGCTTAACAGCATCTTGATTTCTCATAAAGTCATTAGCTTCCATTTGCTCCAGTCTAACTCTGAAGGAATGAATCTCCTCAGTGAACTTTTGAGATTCTTTTTCCATCTGGCAAATTCGACTTTTAAGGCATTCTTCTCCTCAATGCCCTTTTGGGCCTCCTTTGCCATTTGAGCTAGTCTATTTTTTAAGGTGTTGTTTTCCTCAGTCAGGCTGTTGACCCTCATTTCATACTTTTCCTGCATCCTTCTCATTCCTCTTTCTAATTTTTCCTCCACTTCTCTTATTTGATTTTTAAAGTCCTTCTTAAGGTCCTCTATGGCCTGCAACCCATTCATGTTTTCCCCTGCGGCTTTTGGAGCAGGACTTCTGACCTCACAGTCCTTTTCCCGCTCTATGCCCCCAAAATAGAAGTCTAGGGTTGCATTTTTCTGTTTCCTTTGCCTTGGCATGTTGCCACTTAATTGCTTGACTTTTGGGCTTGTTGCCACACTATGGCTTTAAGGCCAGATAGAGGAATTTTCGCCCCAAACGTGTGGGGGGCAACTTCCGTTTCTGGCAAGCTGTAAACCCACCCACAACTTCCACCCTAGATCACAATCCAGATCCAGGGAGGTTAAAGCAAGAGCGATTACCCCTCAAGACTGATCACTGGATCTCCCCACGATTTGTAGGCTGGGAGCCGGAAATGCCTATGAAAACTACACAATGG
Organism: Gymnobelideus leadbeateri; assembly: GCA_011680675.1. NCBI lineage: Eukaryota > Metazoa > Chordata > Mammalia > Diprotodontia > Petauridae > Gymnobelideus > Gymnobelideus leadbeateri. Next base: position 14,190 of record WOXC01009778.1, read on the forward strand.
CGTGTCTCCTCAGCGGCTTCTAGCCCCCAGGGGAGGGAGCTGACGCATTCCCCAAATACAGGTCCCAAAGTCCATAGGACACTAACCTCTACTTTGTCCTAGGCAAGTCTATGTTGATAATTCTGGAATCTCCACAGTTCCTGGTGTTCTGGGGTTCCTCCAGCCGGCTGCTGGCCCTGCCGCCCTGGGGCTAAAACCTCGGCTCACGTGGACCTGGGCTCGGCTCGGCTCAGCTCCTGCGCTCTGCGCTCTGGGCTCTGCGCGCTGCCGGCTCCCAGACCACTGCGCTGGTCCTTCCTGCAGGGTGCTGGGCTGTCCTCAGCGGGAGGTTAGCTTCTCTGTGTCGTTCTGTGGGTGCTGGGGCTCCAGAAGTTTTTCAGAGTCCTTTTTTACATAGTTTGTGGAGAATCTGGGGGCAGAGAGGCTTGGACTAGCTGTTTCTACTCCGCCATCTTGGCTCCGCCCCCCCTAGTGACTTCTTAAAACAAAGAAATATCGCTTGATTCCAGAATTACCTGACTTCTAGACTAACTCTTAACACATTTCATCATTCTGTCTTTCTAAATGGGAGAATAATAAAGATTATGTAAACTATTTCCATGGATAGGGGTAGCTAGGTGGCGTAGTGAAGAGAATACTGGGCCTGGAAATAAAAGTAAAGGGAAAAATCTTCAAGGTCCTCATGTGCGGAGTTCAAATTTGGCCTCAGGCAATTACTGGCTCTGTGACCATGGGCAAGGCATTTAATATTGTTTGACTCAGTTTCCTCACATATAAAATAAGCTGGAGAATGAAATAGCAAACCACTGCAGGATCGTTGCCAAGAAAACCCTAAATGGGATCACTGAGAGTCAGACATGACTGAAACAAGTCAAGGATAGCAATAGCATTTCAGTGGACAGTTGTGAGGCTAGAATGAAATAAAGTTACAAAGAACTTTGAAAATTATAATATACTATAGAAATGTCAATCTCTTAGTCACTGGATATCAGAGATTATATCATGGGATTTTCCAACTGGCAGCATCTATATAAGACTTTGAAATTTTGGAAGTATTTTAGGTGCATTTCCCCCTTTGATCTTCATGGCAACCTTGTACAGGAGCTGCTATTATTATTCAAAGCCAGTGAAACTGAGACTGAGTGATGTAAAGTGACTTGAACAGCGTCAAACAACATCCAAATGTCTGAGACAGGATTTGATCTCATCTCTTTCTGATGTCAAATCAATACTACACCCATGACATGACCTGTCTGCCTGGAGAGGCATGACTTAGTTCTGGAAATAACCGAGGTGCTCATTTCATCCAACACTGATTTTTCTTATAAGGACACTTGAAGTGCAGGTAGATGAATTGTATCTTCCTATAACCATGCAGGTAGGAATTAGAGAACTGGGATCTGAGCCTCCCTTTTCTGACTCTATATCTAGCAATCTTCCAACTAACTCCCATTAAATAGTTTCACAAAGTAAGCCTCCTGATTTAGCTTTACATGTTTGGTCTTCTTTGCTGGTTTTAAAAATATGTGAATGCTTTTTAATGGACAAGACACTGTCATTCAAGAGAGGAAATGAAAATTACAAAAACAGGGGGCGGCTAGGTGGCACAGTGAATAGAACTCTGGCCCTGGAGTCAGGAAGACCTGAGTTCAAATCCGGCCTCAGACACTTGACACAATTACTAGCTGTGTGACTTTGGGCAAGTCACTTAATGCCATTTGCCCTCCAAAAAGCAATAAGCAAACAAACAAACAAATAAATAAATAAATACAAAAACAAATAGATAAGTTTTTAATCACCAGTCATTTTAGATTATCCATTCTTCTGTGGCCTTCATTCAGTGCCATTGAAAAATTAATTGTATATTGATTCCCTGATCTTCTATAATCCCATTTCTAATAAGGAAATTCACAATGAACATGGCATTTCTATGATTTTGCAGATGAAAGAACAGCAATAATAATTATGAAAATAACACCTGCTAACATAAGAGTCTTTAGTTAAAAGGGATGGTAGAGGTCAAACAGTCTTTTCCCTTAATTTTAGAGAATAGGGAATTTAGGACCTTAATTTAGCTATGCTCGGCAACACAGGCAAGAACTTGTAGAGTGGAGCTATGAACCCAGGCATTCTGATTCCAAAGCCAGAAATCTTTAGGTACTACAATGTCAGAGTGTGTATGCGGCGCTGATGCCTTAACAGTGCCTTGGAAATATTATTTTATTTGAATACACACTCACAAACATACAGGGGTGGGGCATATGTGTATGTTTTTTCAATGTTATCTAGCAAAACTTTCCCTGCTCTATACTTGTGAAATTGATTTTTTGAGTTTGAGTTGAGAAATTTCTGGTTTTTCCTATTAAATTTATCTTATTAGATGTAGTCTTAGTCTAATATTCTAGCCTTTCTAGAAGTTTCTCGAATTCTGAGGGGGGTAACATTATGCAATGGAGAAAGAGATTCGGAGTCAGGGAGACATTGACATCTACATCACATACTACTTGTGTCACATTAGAGAGTCACTAAGCCTGTTGTTCCTCACTTAAAGATACAATATATGCTATACAAGTCTATACCTTCTTCCAAGTGGATATTGACACATTATTGTGTTCTTAGATCGGACTGTTCAACAAGTTCTAATTCTACTCACCTTAGCATTACCTAACACCCCCGATTTCCATTTCCTCCACATGCATAACATGTTACTGTGCACTTTTGTACAGATAAGCCCTTATTAGTTTAACCCCCATCCTAAGGGAGACTGGACTTCAATACCTATTTATGTGAAGGTTAGTCTGGGCAAACAGGAATGAAAAAATCTTTCCAGGGAGCTGCCCTAAGCCCTCACTCATCTGCACTCCTTCAGTGTTTTTCTTTTTTTCTGGCCTATTCTCCCTGACAATTCTCTCCCAAATTGTCACCCACCAACATGAATAAACATCACTGAGTGGAGAGATACCAGGTCCTCATTGGACTTAATTTAAAGGTCACATCTAAAACAAACAAACAAACACACAAAAAACCACTAGGAATGGCATTCTTGGTATTTCCTTCATTTCCCCCCTCAGAACTTAAAATCTGTTAGAAAAAGAAAGGCTAGGATAGTGCGGGTAAAGTGAGCTCTTAGTCATCATCTCTGGCATACATTGTGCATTTCTTTTTAAAGTAGGAAAAATACCTTTTCAGTTCAGTGTTTTAAAAGTGTAGAGGGATATGTGTAGGTAGACATGAACATATATGTATATCTTTAGATGCACATGTAGCGATACACATGACACACAGACATGCATTTGCATACATATACATGTATAGATTTGGTGTGTGCATGTATCCTATGCATATCTATATGTGTATATATTATATACACAATTAATTACCTTAATTTGTTAGGATTTAGTAATTTATACAAGAATGAACAATAATGATAAATAATGGAAGAGTTCAGTTCTGAAAATGAATTCTGAAAAGCTATCTTCCCCCCTTCTGTCAGCTTCCTACCTCCTTCTACCCAAGGCAACATCATCTTTGCTCAGCACATAACCAAGTAAATCCAGTGTTGTAAGTACAGAGCCCTGGGGGCTCTGCTTTTTTTTTTTTTTTTTTTTTTTGTCAGAATGAGCAAGAGGAAGCAGTTGGGGACAGTTTGGAAAGCCTCCTATATTCCAGCAGTCCAAAATCACTTATCTTTCTCAAAATCATTAAAAGACTTGATTTTGTGTGAAAATATTTGCTGCCATAAAGGATATATAAATATTTGACTGTCCTGAGGTAAAACATTTTCAATCCTAATTATGTAAAACATATCTGGAATCTAATTTGATTCAGGAAACATTCACTACTATGTGTAAGGCAATAGACTTCTATTCTGAGTTTGCATTCTATTTGCTCTGGATTTATCCTTTATGATACCCTTATTTATTTACATGTGGTCTCATTGATTTAAATATAAACTCCTTTAGTTCAGGGACTATTTTTGCCTTTCTTTGAACACTAAGGCATTTGGCACAGCTCCTGGTCAATTGTAAATGTTTAATAAACTCTTATCAATTGATTAATTGATTTGTTGATTATGGCTTAACCTGTTGTGAGAGAGAGAGACCTTGTGTTCTCTAAACCTTTACAACAGAATACAAACTCAGTGAGAATGGCAATAACCATTGACTGTCTATTTTTCATGAACTGGACTAGCCTAGTGGGGAGAGACTTGCCTCTTGGTGACAAATCTGTGGATGATGGTAACACATGACATGAAGAGGAATAACCACAGTCCCACATTTCTGGGCTTCCCACATTCCTCAATCCCTCTGCTTCTTCAGTGATGATGGCAGACTAATGGAAAAAGAGGAAGAAGAATCTGGTAACAAAATGCTGTTTATATCATCTATAAACACTCGTTTTGCCCTTGATCCTATGGAGATGATACTGTGAGCAATGATCCATACCTATAAATGCTTCCAGAGGAATTTTTCCCACTCTTATTAAAAAGAACTCAGAAGGCAGAAGGAAGTTGTAATAAATGGAATAAGAGCTCACATTTTTAATAAATAAAAGAATTTCCAGAGCTCTCCATCCGAAGACACCTAAAGTATAATCTCATGGGAAATTATGACACTCAAAATACACATTTGCAAGAAAATACAATGGTAGAAATTATAGCATCTATAGCAACATTTGTTGTAGATTGTAAAAATATTGAAAAATTCTACTAAAAACTAGATAAGATTGTCTATATCACATTAACATGTATTTTGACACACAGTAGCCTTAATTCAATGATTGGACCATGTAAGGTCCCCTTTATTCATTTCTATCTGCCAGGACTTGGGGTTATAATGTAAAAAAACACCAAGTAAATATAGAGTCATTTCAAGGATTGGAGGAATTGTAATATCTGGAATATAATCAGAGAAAGCCTGCAATAGAACTTGACACTCAGGCTGAGGCTTGAAGGGAGCAAAGAGTTTCTAAATGTGGAGTTGATGAGGGAGAACATTTCAGGCATCAGAAACAATCTTTGGAAATAGACTGAAACAGGAGATGGAATTTCACATAGAACTAAATCCAGCAAACCAATTTGCTAGAAGCAAGAGTGTATATGGGGGATAAGGCAGTTTCATTACGAAAAGATATGTTGGAGCTGATTGTGGAGAGGTTTAATTGGTCAAATAGCACAAAACATTGTGTTATCCCAAAAGATAATTGTAATGATGATAATTCAATAAGAATATGCAACTCTCCATTCCATATTTAAGAAGGAAGAGGAGTACTTAACATATTTTCCCAAAATGTTCATTCAAATGACCATAATGAAAAGTTTAGAAACTTTTGAGATGAAATAATTTCAGTTATTCAGGGAAGAAATGATGTGTGTGTGTGCTGGCTAATTCCAGTAATGACACTACAGTGAAAAAGTATCATTAGATTGTATATAATCAGGTACTGCTTAGGTTAGCCTTTTTTTTTTCTTTTAAATAAAGATCTGCGAAAAGTAGGCAGGCAGGATACAGGGAGTCTGCTAGATAAAACACCATTAAAATCATCCTTTAGGATTAACCTCATGCTGCCCACCATTTGCTCTCCTTGTCAGTCAAAGGTGGATATCTCCACTCTAATATATATGACCCAGCCAAGATTATCTGTCCCTTGCTGGGGGAGTGATGGAGTGGACATCTGTGAAAGAGTCTATACAAGCATGACCAGATTTGGCACCTTGTCTTCCAAGTTAGAGGGACCCAATAAAGTGGGATAAAGAATTTTCCTGTTGATAGCCCTGGGGTGGCTTGCATTTGCTAATATAATAATCTGTGATTTCATCTAAATCAAAGGTCTTTCCAAAAAGGCAAGTCACAAGCCATCTAGAAGTGCTTAGATATGCTACAAGTTGCAGGGGCTTAGGGGATTAAGACATGCCTAAGGCAACAAAGCTACTACAGTAAGTTTTAGATGTGACAGTTAAACCCAATTTTTTCTATCAAGAAGTTGAGCATGTTTTTTCTAGTAAGTCATTTTGCCATATTCTCAAATAGGTCACACTTTTATGCAGCAAATTTCTTTTTGATCACTGTAACTATCCCTATTTTACATACAGGTGAGCCACCTGACATTCAAAGACTTATGAATCCTCAAATAGTCAACAGGTGTGAGGAATTGGACTCGACCCCATCTCTTGAAGTCAATTCCAGTGGATTTTCTATGTCACACTTCCTACCTAGAAAAAAGATCTATTATAAAAGTATTTGGTCATACCACAGGTCAAGTCATATTACACAAAACATAACAAAGTCTGAACATTGTGTTTAGCTTATAAAACTTCTTCCACAACATCAACAGTGTTTATTCTAAAGGAACTTGATAAGTATTTTTTTAAATAAAATATGCAAGTGATTATAGAATCATGGGTACATGTGGAAAACAGAAGAAGTCAACAAACCCTAGAAAGAAAGTGGATTTTCTATTACTACTACTAGAAAAGTTGAAAATGTAAATACCCAGCTATCTGTCTACCTATTTCTTTATAAAATAATATTTAGGAAAAAATGTACACATAGATTAGATAGTTTTATCATTGATGAAGGCATGCTAAGGGAACACATAATATTTAATCATTTATATTCTATGACAGACCAAATCTTTATAGCGTGACAACTGAATGAACAATGAAGAAGAAACAAGATTCCACACTGCTTACTATTTGTTGACTTATAAAATAAAAATAAAGATTTATATCCATTAAAGGAAAATATTGCTCTGAAGAATCTTTTCTAATAAGGATTCCTATACACATATCAAAATTAGACATGATTCCTTGAAAAATGGGACAATAGAGAGGACTTTATTATGTGAGTTTGTGATGAGTAATATTAGGAAAAGCAGAAAACAGCAAAATTCATGCACAGTGCAATGTCCAAAAGTCATTTCCATTATCACAGAATGACAGTGAGAGCTACGTTGCAGAGGGGCAAGAGAGTTCAATTCTAAATCAGGAAGTCCTTGGCTCCAAATCCTGCTTTAGGTACTCACTAATAGGAAGGCCTCAGGCTTATCACCTAAAATCTCAGAGGCTCAGTTTGCACTTCTCTAATAGCATGACAAATCCATTCTTCATTGGGTTGTTGTGAGGTTCAAATATCATGAACATTGAGTGCTTCACAAACTTTGAAATAACTCATAACCCCCAGTTATTAAAATGTATGATAGCCAATGCAATACCCAAATGACTTAGACAATCCATACAGATTGGATAAATAGAAAAGTCCAAATCTTCCCACTTATAGATGAGATGGTGCTGTTCCTTTAATGTATTTATGACTAGAAGGTTATACAGAAATACTGTAGGCATTACTTTTAATGATCCCCTTCCTCATCTCTTCACCTTCAAGAAAAGTAAATGGTGCCTCAACCAACCACATGCAACACACACACACACACACACACACACACACACACACACACACACACACACATACACACACTGAGGGCAAAAGAAGTTAAGTGATTTGCCCATGGTCACACAGGAAGTAAGTGAAAGCCTGAAAATGTAAACTTTTATCCTTTGCCTCTCTAAATCTGGTATGCTTACAAGTGTACAAGTGTACAACATTGACACTCAGTTACATAGAATATATCTGAACTAATACAGGTGTAGATAAAAGAAAACTGAGAAAGCAAACTAATTTAGCTAGGTCAATGATGAACATAATAGATTCTATAATTTAACAATATACCAATTTTTAGACTAGATTGGGGAACATAAGGACCTCTTCTAAGCCTCTGTTCAAAAGGTTCAAACAGTGTATTGGTATACAAATGCAGTATGTTGATTTTGTCAGTGAGATGGAGACACAAGAGAGATTGGATGCCAGGCATTTGCAGACTTGATCTCCATTTTTTCTCCAGTAGGTAACCTGTAGGGGAAAGGAGGAACATAACAGGAGATTGGCTACAATGCCACATGGGGCCTATCTCCAATATTGTATTTGGAGGTCATTTAAACACTTTGACTAAATTATAATTTATTTAATAGTGTCTACTTTCCAACATTTTGGTGAAAACTACATGCTAAGCATTTATTATATTAATATATCAAATGTATATATTTCATATAAGTATCCTGCAGAGGTTTTCTTTGATCATAATCTTCTGAGGAAAAGTGAGACTTTTTGTCCCCAGTGCCTAGTATATTAACAGATTCTTGATGAATTGAATTTAAATTGGATCTTGACCTCACTTTACCTCTTTTGTAGATGTTAACATGACCAGTATATTTCGTCATGCCACTAGTTTCTTATATTATTCATTTTCAACCTAATTTAGCCATTTGTTTTCATTAAATAATGATTTCTTTGTTATTGTGCCATCTTGTAATTATGAGTCACAGGCAGGACATTTGTCATTCATCAGTCATAGAATTTCACAATTTCAGATATAGAGTTAGCAGTAGGTTGAGAGAGCATTGATCTATTCTGTTTAATGTACTTCACTGAGAATTCTCCTTAAATACATATAAAAACTGGTCCTCCAGCATTTTCTTTTGCTGTTCCCTAAATAATTCCAGTGAGAAGAGTTTCATTACTTTATAAAAGCCCATTTTTTTTTATACTCTTTATTTGTACCAATGGAAATAGCCTGAACCATGTAACCATACTTATAGATATCCAAATAACATCATGCTGACCATTCTTTCCTGTAACATATACTCAACTGATCAAAGGTAGTTAACTATGAAAAAAAAAACATAATTCACAAAAATCACAAAGGTTCTTAACCCTAATCCCCACTGAATGTGATATAAGTGAAGAGGAAAAATAATACATTTCCTATATGCCGAGAACCTATTAGCCAAAGGGGACTGGTGATTTCAGGATGTGAAAAATCTCACCTCAGAATACTGAGACTTTCTTCAGACTAGGGAATACAGTGCTAGAGAATATAGGCAGTGACAAAGAACATTCCTGCCCTTCACATTCAGGTAACACTTGTCTGGAAAGATTTTCAAGAGCCAATGTGATGACTAAAGATTTATCATAGCCAGAGCTAGTAGTGATGAAAATCACTGCACTGTGTTATACCACTCCTTACACCATAAAATGGGATGCTGAGTGGAGGGAGTTGGCTGACAGGGCAGAGGAAGACATTGGGTTTGAGCTTTAAAATACAGATAAAAATGTTTGGGCTTTAATTTCATCTCATTTAATAGTTTTTCCCCCATATTAATCAAAAGAGAAAGTTCCCTTTTAAAGTTTGGCCAAAGTTTACAAGAATATTTAAAGTCTTTAGAGAGGCTATAATAAAGATGATGGTAAAGAGGAGATGCTCTTTATAATCCAGGTCCTACTCTCACAACCCTTCCCCATAATGTTCAGCTCTCCTTGTGTAAAAGGAAGACTTGTGAGAGTAGTAGAAGCAGTCAATTTCAGTTATTCAAAATTTTCTACCCAAGAATTAAAGAAACATTAAAAGGGGAATGCTGGCAAAATTTTCAGGTCCCAATTTTTTCTTAATGTAAAGCCCAGCATTTTTTTTAATTAAACAAATGCTTTATTAACTTCTGTTTTATATCATTCATTTCCGCCAGATTTTGAGTTACAATCATTTTCCCCCGTTATTCCCCTACCCAACCTCCCAGAATAGCAGTCCCACAAGATATCGCTTCCTCCAATCTGCTCTCTCCCATACCTTCTCCCATACCCCCTTCAACTTTTCCATTAGAGGAAGGTGAATCTTTGTGTCCCAATGCCTGCACATCTTATCTCCCAATTAAAAGCAAAAGAGTATTAATAATAGTATTTACATATATTTGAAACATTTAATGTTGAGACCTCGAATTTCAGATCCATTTCCTTCCTCCCTTGTCACCCATTCCCTCTGGGGAGATAAGTAATTCGGTATATGTTGTATATGTCTAGCTATGCAAAACATTATCATAGTACATATATATATATATATATTGTACAAGGCTGCTTACAATTCCCTCCCACTCATCCCACCCCCGACCTGGTCCATTCCCTATATGATCCTGTGCCTCTTCTATAGTGGGTACTTCCAACCTCCCCTCACCCCAAGGATGCCCTCCCATCCATCTTACCTCCTCTCATCCCCCTTCCCCCTATTCTGCTGCAGGTTGAGATATCCCATTGAGTATGTATGTCATTCTCTCCCTGAAACAAATTCAATGAGAATGTGGATTTGCCTTTTTGCCTTCCTATTCTTCCCCCCCTTACAACCACTTCCCCTTGCTTCTTCTACATAAGATAATTTACCCTACCCTGTCTCTCCCCATCTCCTCCTGCCACTTTCCTCTCTCACCTCATAATTCATCCCTTGAGTATTCTCCCTTCCCAACAAATTCAACCTATGCCCTCTATCCATATATAACTGTAACCATATACACACACATTCACATATGTACTCATATGACCACACACCCTTCTTCCATTATTTTCATAGTGAGAAAGATATCATCAGTCACAGTTATTGCTTTTCCATATAGGAATGTAAATAGTTCAACTTTGATAAGTTCCTTTTGATTTCTTTTCCCTGATTACCTTCTCAGGCATCTCTTCCTTCTTGTGTCTGGATGTCAAAATTTCTATTCAATTCTGGTTTTTTCCTCAAGAGTGCTTGAAAGTCCTCTATTCCACTGAATGACCATATTTTCCCCGGAAAGAAAATACTCAGTTTTGCTGGGTAGGTGACCCTTGGGTTCATTCTCAGTTCTTTTGCCCTCTGGAATATCATATTCCATGCCCTTCGATCCCTCAGTGTAGAAGCTGCCAGGTCCTGGGCTATTCTGATTGTGTTTCCACAATATTGAAATTGTTTCTTCCTGGCTGCTTGTAGTATTTTCTCCTTGATCCGGGGATTCTGGAACCTGGCTATAATATTCCTGGGAGTTTTCTTTTTGGGATCTTTTTCAGGAGGTGATCTGTGGATTCTTTCAACCTCTATTTTGCCCTCTGTATCTAAAACATGAGGGCAATTTTCCTTGAGAATTTCTTGAAGGGTGATTTCTAGGTTTTCTTTGATCATGGCTTTCAGGTAGTCCAATAATTTTTAAATTGTCTCTCCTGGATCTATTTTCCAGGTCAGTGGTTTTTCCCATGAGATATTTCACATTGCCTTCTAATCTTTCTTTGTTTGGATCTGCTTAACAGCATCTTGATTTCTCATAAAGTCATTAGCCTCCATTTGCGCCAGTCTAACTCTGAAGGAATGAATCTCCTCAGTGAACTTTTGAGATTCTTTTTCCATCTGGAAAATTTGACTTTTTAAAGCATTCTTCTCCTCATTGCCCTTTTGGGCCTCCTTTGCCATTTGAGTTAGTCTATTTTTTAAGGTGTTGTTTTCCTCAGTCAGGCTGTTGACCCTCATTTCATACTTTTCCTGCACCCTTCTCATTTCTCTTTCCAATTTTTCCTCCACTTCTCTTATTTGATTTTTAAAGTCCTTCTTAAGGTCCACTATGGCCTGCAACTCACTCATGTTTTCCCCTGGGGCTTTTGGAGCAGGACCTCTGACCTCACAGTCCTTTTCCCACTCTATGCCCCCAAAATAGGAGTCTAGGGTTGCATTTTTCTGTTTCCTTTGCCTTGGCATATTGCCACTTAATTACTTGACTTTTGGGGTTGTTGCCACACTATAGCTTTAAGGCCAGCTAGAGGAATTTTCGTCCCGAATGTGTGTGTGTGTGGGGCAACTTCCGTTTCTGGCAAGCTGTAAACCCACCCACAACTTCCACCCTAGATCACAATCCAGATGCAGGGAGGTTAAAGCAAGAGCTATTACCTCCCAAGACTGATCGCTGGATCTCCCTATGGTTCTGCAGGCCGGGAGCTGGAGCTGCCTCTGAAAACTACAATATGGCGTGTCTCCTCAGCAGCTTCTAGACCCCAGGGGAGGATTCCCCAAATACTGGTCCCAAAGTCCATAGGACACTAACCTCTTACTTTGTCCTAGGCATGTCTATGTTGATAATTCTTGAGTTGCCACAGCTGCTGGTGTTCTGGGGTTCCTCCAGCCAGCTGCTGGCCCTGCCACCCTAGGGCTAAAACCTCGGCTCAAACGGACCTGGGCTTGGCTCAGCTCCAAGCCCAGCATTTTTAACGAATCTAACTTAAAAATCATCTATAATGGGGGGGGGGGCAGAGTCAAGATGGTAGAGTAGAAGCAGCACTTCCACAAAGCTCTTGCCCAAACCACTTCAAAATTTTGTAAAAGGGGTCTCTGGAGCTCCAGAATCCACAAAATGACATAGAGATGCTAACCTCCTGCTGAGGACAGCCCAGCAGCCAGCACAGCACTCTGGGAGCCAGCCCAGGTCCCAGTGAGTTGGAGATTTTAGCCCCAGGGCTGCTGGACTAACAGCCAGCTGGAGGGACCCCAGAACACCAGCAGCTGAGGCCTTTCCAGAATTATCAACACATAGATGCCTAGGACAAAGTGAGAGGTCAGAGCCCTATGGACTATGGGATTGATTGGTTGGAAGAGTACATCAGCCTCTTCCCCTGGGAGTAAGAAGCCTCTGAGGAGCCAGCTCAGCTTGGTCCACTTTGCCATGTTGTAGCTTCAGTTCTTGGCCTGTGAACTGTAGGGGGATCTGGCAATCAGTCTGGGGGGTAATTACTCTTGCTTTACCCTTCTTGGATCTGGATTGCTGTCTGGGGTGGAGGTCTTGCAGTGTGTGTCCAGCTTGCCAGGGCGTATGGAGGCTTCAGAGAGGACACCCAACTAATACCTCTAGCAGTTGGGAAAACCTCAGCCTTTGGGACAGAAGCTCCCCTGGCTTGTGGCAGAGTCCTACTGTGGCAACAAGCCCAAAAGTCAAGGAATTGAGTGGCAACATGCTTAGGCAAAGGAAACAAAATAAACAGAAAAATTCAACATTAGACTCCTATATTGGGGGCAAAGAGGATCAAAGCATGGAACAGGAGAACTGGGAGGTCAGAAATCCTGAACCAAAAGCCCTAAATGAAAACACAAGCTGGTTAAAGGCCATAGAGGACCTTAAGAAGCAGATAAGAAAAGTGGGGAAAATTGGGTAGAGAAATGAGAAAGATGAAAGAAAAGTATGAAATGAGAGTAAACAGACTAACTGAGGAAAATAACACCTTAAAAAATAGACTAACTGAAATGGCAAAAGAGGCTCAAAAAAGCAATGAGGAGAAGAATGCACTAAAAAGCCAACTTTGCCAGATGGAAAAAGAATCTCAAAAGCCTACTGAGGAGAATCATTCCTTCAGAATTAGACTGGAGAGAATGGAGACTAGTGACTTTATGAGAAATCAAGATGCTGTTAAACAGATCCAAACAAATAAAAGAATAGAAGGCAATGTGAAATATCTCATGGGAAAAAACACTGACCTGGAAAATAGATCCAGGAGAGAGAATTTAAAAATTATTGAGAGAGAATTTAAAAATTATTGGACTACCTGAAAACCATGATCAAAGAATCGAGGAATCATCCTTCAAGAAATTCTCAAGGAAATTGCCCTGATGTTTTAGACCCAGAGGGCAAAATAGAGGTTGAAAGAATCCACCGATCACCTCCTGAAAAAATCCCAAAAAGAAAACTCCTAGGAATATTATAGCCAGGTTCCAGAATTCCCAGATAAAGGAGAGAATATTACAAGCAGGCAAGAAGAAACAATTTTAATATTGTGGAAACTCAATCAGGATAGCACAGGATCTGTCAGCTTCTACACTGAGGGATTGAAGGGCATGGAATATGATATTCTGGAGGGCAAAGGACCTGGGATTAAAACCAAGAATCACCTACCCATCAAAACCGAGTATCTGGTTTCAGGGGAATATATGGTCATTCAGTGGAATAGAGAACTTTCAAGCATTCTTGAGAAAAAAAAAACAGTTGAATAGAAAATTTGACATTAAGATACAAAAAGTAAGAGATGCTTGAGAAGGTAAACAGGGAAAATAAATCATTATGAACTTATCAAAGTTGAATTTTTATGTTCCTACAGCGAAAAACGATAACTGTAACTGATGAAATTTTTCTCAGTATGAAAATAATTGAAGGAGGGTATATGAATACATATGTGAATGTGTGTATATATGTTTTCAGTTATACATATATAGAGGGAACAGGGAGAATTTAATAGGAAGGGATGATACTTAAAAAAGCAAAATGAAGAGGTAAGAGAGGAATATAATGAGAGGAGATGGGGAGAGATACAAGGGGTTGAACTAACTCATATAGAAGAAACAAGGGAAAATGTTTACAAAGGAGGCAAAGAATAGGAAGGCAAAAAGGCAAAACCTTATCCTCATTCAATTTGGATCAGGGAGAGAACGACATGCATACCAAATAGGGTTTCTCAACCTACAGGAGAATAGGGGAGAAGGTGAGAGTGGGGTCAATGGAAGGGAGGGCAGGCTGGGGGGGGGGGGCGAGTTGGAAGCAGCCACTTTTTAAAAGTGATAAGACAAAAGTGATGAATGGACCAGGTGGGAGGTGGGATAGGAGGGAAGGAAATTTAGTCAGTCTTTTGCAATATATCTACTATAGTTATGTTTTGCATAAGTACACATGTACAATATATACTGAGTTGCTTATCTTCCTTTTAAAACCAAATATTTAAAAAAAATATCAATACTAACAATACTTGCCCTACTTGAAAAGTCGAAGGGGTATGGGAGAAGAGATGGGAGAGGGCAGATTGGATGAGGGGATATCCTGTGGGACTGCAATTCTGGGATGGTGGGTAAGGGAAAAATGGAGAAAAAAGTATAATTCAAAATCTGACAGAAATGAATGATGAAAACCAGAAGTTAGTAAAGCATTTGGGAAAAAAAATCATCTACAACATAGAGAGTTAGATTATATTTTAATATGCATACATATACAATATTCCATCTATGTTATAGATGATTTATAGAGGAATATTATATGTATATACATGTATATATATATACATATATATATACACACACACATATTAAAATATAATCTAACACTCTATGTTATAGATGAGGAAAACTAGGTACATTTATGTGAAGTGACTTATCCAAGGTAACATAGCTAGTAACAGTAGAAACTCAAATCCATATCTTCTGTCTCTATGTCTACTATTCTTCCTACTTTGATGAACTTTGATTTTGACCAAATGGAGTGTCAGAACCATGGAATATCAGAGCAGAAACGGATGCGAATGGATATGCAGACAAACATGCAATTGGTCAAGAATCCCCTTTGCAAATACCCTACAAGCTGTCAGATATCCAGTACTTAATTAGTTTCTTTGCTGAGGTAGAGCAGTGTATTGGGTAGAGTGTTAAACTAGTAATCTAGGACAACTAACCGCAAATTCTATCTTTGACATTTACCAGTTATATGACCGTGAATCAGTTATTTCATCAACGTGTACCTCAGTTTCTCCATATGTAAAATGGATAAGTGAATTTAATGGTTTCTAAGATCCCTTCCATTTCTCAAATGTCTTCTAAACTGGATCTTACTTTTTTCTTTTACAGCAGCCTATCTGTATTACCATAGTAAAGACTGGTCATCTGGAAAGACATTGGCTCTGAAGGTAGAAAACCTGGAATCAAACCATACATATGGGATTGGGAAAAACACCAAGTCTCCCTTTTCCTAAGTGTCATCTAAAAACTTATGGGGTC
Source organism: Gymnobelideus leadbeateri (assembly GCA_011680675.1). Classification (NCBI taxonomy): domain Eukaryota; kingdom Metazoa; phylum Chordata; class Mammalia; order Diprotodontia; family Petauridae; genus Gymnobelideus; species Gymnobelideus leadbeateri. Next base: position 29,829 of record WOXC01009778.1, read on the forward strand.
GGAGCCAAGATGGCGGAGTAGAAACAGCTCGTCCAAGCCACTCTGCCCCCAGATTCCCCCCAAACTATGTAAAAGGGGACTCTGAACAACTTCTGGAGTCCCAGCACCCACAGAACGACACAGAGAAGCTAACCTCCCGCTGAGGACAGCCCAGCAGCCCTGCAGGAAGGACCAGCACAGCGGTCTGGGACCTGGCAGCGCAGAGCGCAGAGCACAGGAGCCCAGCCAAGCACAGGTCCGCATGAGCCGAGGTTTTAGCCCCAGGGCGGCAGGGCCAGCAGCCAGCTGGAGGTACCCCAGAACACCAGGAGCTGTGGCGACTCCAGAATTATCAACATAGACTTGCCTAGGACAAAGTAAGAGGTTAGTGTCCTATGGACTTTGGGACCTGTATTTAGGGAATGCGTCAGCTCCCTCTCCTGGGGGCTAGAAGCCACTGAGGACAAATGCCATTTTGTAGTTTTCAGAGGCAACTCCAGCTCCTGGCCTGCAGAACTGTAGGGAGATCCAGTGATCAGTCTTGGGGGGTAATCGCTCTTGCTTTAACCTCCCTGGATCTGGATTGTGATCTAGGGTGGAAGTCATGGGTGGGTTTACAGCTTGCCAGAAACAGAAGTTGCCCCCCACACGTTTGGGACGAAAATTCCTTTATCTGGCCTTAAAGTCATAGTGTGGCAACAGGCCCAAAAGTCAAGCAATTAAGCGGCAACATGCCAAGGCAAAGGAAACAGAAAAATGCAACCCTAGACTCCTATTTTGGGGGCATAGAGTGGGAAAAGGACTGTGAGGTCAGAAGTCCTGCTCCAAAAGCCCCAGGGGAAAACATGAGCGGGTTGCAGGCCATAGAGGACCTTAAGAAGGACTTTAAAAATCAAATAAGAGAAGTGGAGGAAAAATTGGAAGAGAAATGAGAAGGATGCAGGAAAAGTATGAAATGAGGGTCAACAGCCTGACTGAGGAAAACAACACCTTAAAAAATAGACTAACTCGGGGGCGGAGCCAAGATGGCGGAATAGAAACAGCTCGTCCAAGCCTCTCTGCCCCCAGATTCTCCACAAACTATGTGAAAAAGGACTCTGAAAATCTTCTGGAGCCCCAGCACCCACAGAACGACACAGAGAAGCTAACCTCCCGCTGAGGACAGCCCAGCACCCTGCAGGAAGGACCAGCGCAGTGGTCTGGGAGCCGGCAGCGCGCAGAGCGCAGGAGCCGAGCCGAGCCCAGGTCCACGTGAGCCGAGGTTTTAGCCCCAGGGCGGCAGGGCCAGCAGCCGGCTGGAGGAACCCCAGAACACCAGGAACTGTGGAGACGCCAGAATTATCAACATAGACATGCCTAAGACAAAGTAAGAGGTTAGTGTCCTATGGACTTTGGGACCTGTATTTGGGGAATGCGTCAGCTCCCTCCCCTGGGGGCTAGAAGCTGCTGAGGAGACAGGCCACTGTGTAGTTTTCAGAGGCATTTCCGGCTCCCAGCCTACAAATCGTGGGGAGATCCAGCGATCAGTCTTGGGGGGTAATCGCTCTTGCTTTAACCTCCCTGGATCTGGATTGTGATCTAGGGTGGAAGTTGTGGGTGGGTTTACAGCTTGCCAGAAACGGAAGTTGCCCCCCACACGTTCGGGACGAAAATTCCTCTATCTGGCCTTAAAGCCATAGTGTGGCAACAAGCCCAAAAGTCAAGCAATTAAGTGGCAACATGCCAAGGCAAAGGAAACAGAAAAATGCAACCCTAGACTCCTATTTTGGGGGCATAGAGCGGGAAAAGGACTGTGAGGTCAGAAGTCCTGCTCCAAAAGCCCCAGGGGAAAACATGAGTGGGTTGCAGGCCATAGAGGACCTTAAGAAGGACTTTAAAAATCAAATAAGAGAAGTGGAGGAAAAATTGGAAAGAGAAATGAGAAGGATGCAGGAAAAGTATGAAATGAGGGTCAACAGCCTGACTGAGGAAAACAACACCTTAAAAAATAGACTAACTCAAATGGCAAAGGAGGCCCAAAAGGGCAATGAGGAGAAGAATGCCTTAAAAAGTCGAATTTGCCAGATGGAAAAAGAATCTCAAAAGTTCACTGAGGAGATTCATTCCTTCAGAGTTAGACTGGAGCAAATGGAAGCTAATGACTTTATGAGAAATCAAGATGCTGTTAAGCAGATCCAAACAAATAGAAAGATTAGAAGGCAATGTGAAATATCTCATGGAAACCACTGACCTGGAAAATAGATCCAGGAGAGACAATTTAAAAATTATTGGACTACCTGAAAGCCATGATCAAAGAAAGAACCTAGAAATCACCCTTCAAGAAATTCTCAAGGAAAATTGCCCTGATGTTTTAGATCCAGAGGGCAAAATAGAGGTTGAAAGAATCCACCGATCACCTCCTGAAAAAGATCCCAAAAAGAAAACTCCCAGGAATATTATAGCCAGGTTCCAGAATCCCCAGATCAAGGAGAAAATACTCCAAGCAGCCAGGAAGAAACAATTTCAATATTGTGGAAACACAATCAGAATAGCCCAGGACCTGGCAGCTTCTACACTGAGGGATCGAAGGGCATGGAATATGATATTCCAGAGGGCAAAAGAACTGGGAATGAACCCAAGGGTCACCTACCCAGCAAAACTGAGTATTTTGTTTCAGGAAATATGGTCATTCAGTGGAATAGAGGACTTTCAAGCATTCTTGAGGAAAAAACCAGAGTTGAATAGAAAATTTGACATCCAGACACAAGAAGTAAGAGATGCCTGAGAAGGTAATCAGGGAAAAGAAATCAAAAGGAACTTATCAAAGTTGAACTATTTACATTCCTATATGGAAAAGCAATAACTGTGACTGATGATATCTTTCTCACTATGAAAATAATGGAAGAAGGGGGTGTGGTCATATGAATACATATGTGAATGTGTGTGTATATGGTTACAGTTATATATGGATAGAGGGCATAGGTTGAATTTGTTGGGAAGGGAGAATACTCAAGGGATGAAATTATGAGGTGAGAGAGGAAAGTGGCAAGAGGAGATGGGGAGAGACAGGGTAGGGTAAACTATCCCATGTAGAAGAAGCAAGGGGAAGTGGTTGCAAAGGAGGGGGAGAATAAGGAAGGCTAAAAAGGCAAAACCACATTCACATTGAATTTGGTTCAGGGAGAAAATGACATACATACTAAATGGGATATCTCAACCTGCAGCAGGATAGGGGGAAGGGGGATGAGAGGAGGGATGATGGATGGGAGGGCATCCTTGGGGTGAGGGGAGGTTGGAAGTACCCACTATAGAAGAGGGACAGGATCATGTAGGGAATGGACCAGGTGGGGGGTGGGATGAGTGGGAGGGAATTATAAGCAGCCTTGTACAATATATCTACTATGATAATGTTTTGCATAGCTAGACATGTACAACATATACTGAATTACTTTATCTGAGAGGAATGGGTGACAAGGGAGGAAGGAAATGGATCTGAAATTCAAGGTCATAACATTAAATGTTTCAAAATATATATAAATACTATTATTAATACTCTTTTGCCTATAATTGGGAGATAAGATGTGCAGGCATTGGGACACAAAGATTCATCTTCCTCTAATGGAAAAGTCGATGGGGGTATGGGAGAAGGTATGGGAGAGAGCAGATTGGAGGAAGCGATATCTTGTGGGACTGCTATTCTGGGAGGTTGGGTAGGGGAATAATGGAAAATGATTGTAACCCAAATCTCTGCAGAAATGAATGATGTAAAACAGAAGTTAATAAAGTATTTGTTTAAAATCAAAAAAAAATAGACTAACTCAAATGGCAAAGGAGGCCCAAAAGGGCAATGAGGAGAAGAATGCCTTAAAAAGTCGAATTTGCCAGATGGAAAAAGAATCTCAAAAGTTCACTGAGGAGATTCATTCCTTCAGAGTTAGACTGGAGCAAATGGAAGCTAATGACTTTATGAGAAATCAAGATGCTGTTAAGCAGATCCAAACAAATGAAAGATTAGAAGGCAATGTGAAATATCTCATGGGAAAAACCACTGACCTGGAAAATAGATCCAGGAGAGACAATTTAAAAATTATTGGACTACCTGAAAGCCATGATCAAAGAAAGAACCTAGAAATCACCCTTCAAGAAATTCTCAAGGAAAAGTGCCCTGATGTTTTAGATCCAGAGGGCAAAATAGAGGTTGAAAGAATCCACAGATCACCTCCTGAAAAAGATCCCAAAAAGAAAACTCCCAGGAATATTATAGCCAGGTTCCAGAATCCCCAGATCAAGGAGAAAATACTACAAGCAGCCAGGAAGAAACAATTTCAATATTGTGGAAACACAATCAGAATAGCCCAGGACCTGGCAGCTTCTACACTGAGGGATCGAAGGGCATGGAATATGATATTCCAGAGGGCAAAAGAACTGGGAATGAACCCAAGGGTCACCTACCCAGCAAAACTGAGTATTTTGTTTCAGGGGAAAATATGGTCATTCAGTGGAATAGAGGACTTTCAAGCATTCTTGAGGAAAAAACCAGAATTGAATAGAAATTTTGACATCCAGACACAAGAAGGAAGAGATGCCTGAGAAGGTAATCAGGGAAAAGAAATCAAAAGGAACTTATCAAAGTTGAACTATTTACATTCCTATATGGAAAAGCAATAACTGTGGCTGATGATATCTTTCTCACTATGAAAATAACGGAAGAAGGGTGTGTGGTCATAAGAATACATATGTGAATGTGTGTGTATATGGTTACAGTTATATATGGATAGAGGGCATAGGTTGAATTTGTTGGGAAGGGAGAATACTCAAGGGATGAATTATGAGGTGAGAGAGGAAAGTGGCAAGAGGAGATGGGGAGAGACAGGGTAGGGTAAACTATCCCATGTAGAAGAAGCAAGGGGAAGTGGTTGCAAAAGAGAGGGAGAATTAGGAAGGCTAAAAAGGCAAAACCACATTCAAATTGAATTTGGTTCAGGGAGAAAATGACATACATACTAAATGGGATATCTCAACCTGTAGCAGGATAGGGAGAAGGGGGATGGGAGGAGGGATGATGGATGGGAGGGCATCCCTGGGGTGAGGGGAGGTTGGAAGTACCCACTATAGAAGAGGCACAGGATCATATAGGGAATGGACCAGGTGGGGGGTGGGATGAGTGGGAGGGAATTATAAGCAGCCTTGTACAATATATCTACTATGATAATGTTGTGCATAGCCAGACATGTACAACATATACTGAATTACTTACCTCCCAAGAGGGAATGGGTGACAAGGGAAGAAGGAAATGGATCTGAAATTCAAGGTCGTAACATTAAATGTTTCAAATATATATAAATACTATTATTAATACTCTTTTGCTTATAATTGGGAGATAAGATGTGCAGGCATTGGGACACAAAGACTCACCTTGCTCTAATGGAAAAGTCGATGGGGGTATGGGAGAAGGTATGGGAGATAGCAGATTGGAGGAAGTGATATCTTGTACTAGTATTCTGGGAGGTTGGGTAGGGGAACAATGGGGGGAAAATGATTTTAACTCAAAATCTGGTGGAAATGAATGATGTAAAACAGAAGCTAATAAAGCATTTGTTTAAAAAAAAACTTATGGGGTTGATTACATCAATGCTTCTTAAACTGTGGGTCATGACCCCATATGAGGTCACATAACTGAATGTGGGCATCATGAAGACAATTGATAATACTAAAAGGTTTCTGAACACATGACCAAAATTACTTCAATATCAAACATGTCATGAATCCAAAGTCTTTCTGGTAGTACTTGCCCATGCTGTGTTGCACAACTTTACTGCAGCCTTGTTCTGAAAATATAATATGCACACTTTACCCATGACATAATGCCATGCAATGCAGTACCAAAGAAAGCGATGAGAAACAACTTGGCTCAGATTTGAGACATTTTTGTGTGTTATGAATCATAGTGCTTTTGCTATATATATATATATATATATATATATATATATATATATATATATATATATATATATATATATATAAAGTCATTAAATGAAGTTTAGCTTGGGATTAGGGCAGGATTTCCAACAATTTCTGAATTGGCGCTAAATGTACTTCGAGCCTTTTATATCATGTACCTATGTGAAGCAGTATTCTTAGCATTGATGATTACAAAATCAAAACATCAATCAACTGTGGAAAACAAAAAGTTGAAGATGCTCTGCATTCTGCAGTATCAAACATTCCACCAAGATTGATTTCTTTTTTAAAATTTTATTTATTTATGTTTAGTTTACAACATTCAGTTCCACAATCCCTCAAGCTACAAATTTTCTACCCTTCTCTCTTCTTCCTGCACTGTGGTGGCATGCAATCAAATATATGTTCTACAAATACCTTCATATTAAACATTAGTCAAGGGAAGAATTATAATCAATGGAGTGAACAAGAAAGAAGGAATGAAACAAAAGAAAACACAAAAGAGGAAGAGTCAATAGTTGGCTTCAATCTGCATTCATAGTCTGTACTTCTTTCTCTGGATGTGAATAGCCTTTTCCAACCTGAGTCTTTTGTTGTTGTCTTATAACCTTGCATTGCTGAGAGGAGCCCAGTCTATCAAAGTCAGTCATCACAGATACAATGTACCAGTAATTGTGTACAATATTCTCCCGGTTCTGGTTCCCTTACTCACCATCAGTTGAAATAAGTCTCTCCAGGTTATTATGAAGTCCATCTGTTCCTCATTTCTTATGGCACCATAGTATTCCATTATATTCCTATACCAAAACTTGTCTAGTCATGCCCCAATGGATGGGCATCCCCTTGATTTCCAGTTCTTTGCCGCCACAAAAAGAGCTGCTATAAATAATTTTTGTATATATGGGTCCTTTTCCCACTTCTATGATCTCTTTGGGATAGAAGTGGTATTGCTGGGTCAAAGGGTATGCACATTTTTATAACCCTTTTATAACCCTTTTTATAACCCTATGACAATGCATTAATGTTCCAACTTTTCAACATCCTCTCCAGCATTAATCATTTTCCTCCTTTGTCATCTTATCCAATCTGACTAGTAAGATGTGGTACCTCAGAGTAGTTTTGATTTGAATTTCTCTGATTATTAGTAATTTAAAGCATTTTTCATATGTTTATAGATATCTTTAATTTCTTCCTCTGAAAGCTGCCTGTTCATATCCTTTGATATGAACTTTGATATGAACATTTACCAACTGGGTAATGACTTGTAACCTTATAAATTTGACTCAGTTCTCTCTATATTTTAGAAAAGAGGCCTTTATCAGAGACATTTTGTAAAAATTCTCTCCCAATTTTCCAATTCCCTCTTAATCTTGGTTATAAGATTTACTTCTTTATGTAAAAATACATAACCATATTCATTTCAGTAGTGTGTAAATTTCCTTTCATCTTTAATAAATGGTAAAATTATGTATATATCAAAGAACTCCCCTAAATTAGATTTACTTATGATTTATTTTCAGGAAATGTTTGATTTATATACCTATTTTATATACCTATATACCTGGGGTCAAGTAAAAATTTCTCAGGTACAGAGATTGTGAGCAGAAAACATTTAAAAAGGCCTATACTAGATAAGCACAGAGGTAACTTTTAATACTGCACCCATGACCCAGGATCTCTATGAGCCTGTAAGAACTCACTAGCACTTATCTACAAAGTCATTAAACCAGCCATCAAGTATATATCAAGATTCATATGTTATAAGATAGATAAAGATGGGGAACTTGTTTTATTGGACAGGTTGCAATTCCATGTGTGAAAGAAAATTCTTTTCCTTACAGATTCTAAATCCTTCATTTGTTTTTTTTTTTAATTTTCATGCATAATTTCATGTAACATTCAAGGCTAAACTATCTGTTTTGTTTGTTTCATCATGGAGAAGAGACATTTGTTCCACAAATAGCAACATTTGAACTTGTGTGAATTAAGTCAATAAAAGAGAGGTGTTTAAAATGAAAAAAAATACAAAAAGAGAGATGTGCTTAGCTTACAACCTGCTTTCTGGATAGTCCCCACAGCAGGCACCTTTAAGATTTGTGTGGAAAGTCAAATAAAATTGGACATAAAAGTCATGCTTCAGGTAAGGAGGTTTTGCCTATGACATAAACCCTTCAATTCATGCAGTGCCAGTGACACTTTGTCCCATCTCTTGACCTGCTGTTCTCTGGGCAAACCTGCTTCCCACCCTGACCACCTTATAACTGTTCTAGTAACCCACTTTGAACTTGTGCTTACTTCAATGTGGGCCAAACTCTCCATCATTCCTCTGACTCCTGGCATGTGTTCTCAGCCTCAGTTGCCCTTTATTTTTCAGAGATTCTGTTTACTAGCTCTACCCTGGGCAGATTGTTATCTCTAATAATGGCATACTCATATCTCCATTTATGGAGTATTTAAAGGTTTACATAGCATTGTTAAACATACATTTTTTCTTTCAGTTCTTATAACAACCATGTGAAGTCAGTTTCTTATTTTGAGAGTGAGGAAATTGGGGCATGGAAAAAAAAGTAGGTGTTGCCCCAACAAGGGCTGGTAAATTATCAGTAGCAGGGATCAAAAGCAAGCCTCTGCTTAATCCAAGTCAATTTTATCTGATGATCATTTATTATGCACCTACTAAGTACTGGGCACCATGTTACATAATATGAATTCTGAAAAGGAAATAGTTTCTGACCTCAGGAAATTTACATACAACACCAGAGAAGATACTATTTTGCCAAGCAAAGGAAGTAAACAAACATTAACTAGAAGTACAATGAGTCAAGCCTCAGTTAGAAAGACCTATGTTCAAGACACCTTTACCACATACTGCCAATGTGACCCTTGGCAATTCACTTTACCTTCTGTGTCCCCAAATGAGACATCTAAAATGTTCTAATGCTCTTGAAATGTGTCAGTTCATATTTAAATCTTCACAAGAATTAAATATCCTGTTGCAGTTACATTATGTTTAGAATAAAATCTGTGAAGAAAATGCACCATCTCTAACTTTTCACTCCCCCAAATCCTAAACTGCCAAATTGTTTAATTGCATGGATTGAGTAATTTTGAATTTCCCCTGTTTAACAACAGTTAAAAAAAATAAAAATCTTTCAGTTCCCCCAGGCAATTTTCCAAGATTATAAAAACAGTTCCTGAGAATAATCAGCAGAGGCCCTTCATCACCTGACTTTCTCACCAGGGACATCAGCGGCCCTGACCCCAAATATCCAAAAATATGGTGAAAGTACTTGGGGTGGGGACACTAAGAAATGGCAGAATCAGGAATCTCCCAGGCCGTTTTCAATTAGTGCTTCCCTTCTTTCTACTACATGCTATTCCTTTGAGCACTGCTGATAGAATTAATTTCATTTTCTTAAAGTAAAATTTCAGAGAATGAAATTGTTCAAAAGTAAAGTAAAACAAAACACTGAATATTAAGCAATTAACTTGCTTTCATTCTCCAAATTTGGGGGCTCTAAATCTGATGAAAAAAAAACACACTTACAAAAAAACCCTTACTGTTTTCTTGGAATAATGTATTTCTTTGAATGTACATTCCCTCATGGTCAGATCGGTACTACCCTCTTTGGCTGTTGGTGCTCATTCCCTTGGCCATCGTCTTCCAATTTCAATCCTACTCCTTAGAAAATTAGTGTCAAGGATGAGGAATCAGAGGACCTAAGTTTGAATGTAATAACAATTACTTAGTAGCCACTTGTCCTTAGGTAAGTAACTTAATAAAATAATTACATGTTTATTGAGTAAATATGTGTCACACATTGTGCTGAGCACTGAGGATATACAGAAATGCAAAAATTCCACAAGGTCCCAAAGCAGCTTACCTTATAACTGGAGAACAGCACATAAATAGGTAGGTATAATGACAAATGAAATGTTTGAGAGACATCATTTCTGATTATTTTATTAAATATGGCTAGCAAATATTTAAGAAAAGGATGGGAATTTAGCTTTCTCTCATAAACCAAAGATGAATTATGCAGGCAAACCAATGCTTATCTGCCCTTGGAAGAGTGGGTGTTACTGGCAGAAAAAAAATGAACCCTGTTTAACAATGAATGAGAGAATGAATATTACTTTGGGGGGGTTATTCTAATGAGGGGATGGAGAAGTGAGTATTCATAGCAAAGAGAGACTCCTCTTGTAAAGTGGAACTATTTCTACTTCTGCCAATCAGAATGTTAATACCTGAGGATGCACCCAACCAATAAACAATCAATGATGGTGAATTAAAAATTCTACCTAGTTAAGCTTGATATGGGTGGGGTAAAATTTTTGACTGGGTCAGAAAAAGTCCTTGAGAGGCCAAACTTGGAATGAGGAAATAGAAAGGGGGAATTGCAACCCTAATTTAATGATTGGTTATTAGCATAAAAATGGAATAATCATTTTTTTTCTCAGAATATGCAGCATATGTACACAGCAGATAGATAATCTCATCTAGAAAATCTCTAGCAGCTAGGGGTATTATGCAAAAAAATAAAGATCCTTTTGAAGAAGGTGGAAATTGAGAAACATGTTACACTTCAGAGAGGAAGGATTTTAACCCAAGATCTCTGTCTCCAGGATCATCTAGTTGGTGCAGTGGACAGAATGCCAGTCCTGAAGTCAGGAAGACTCATATGCCTGAGTTTTTTAATCTGACCTCACATACTTACTAGCTGTGTGACTGTGGGCAAGTCACTTAACTCTGGTTGCCTCAGTTTCTCATTTGCAAAATGTCCTGGAGAAGGAAGTAATAAACTACTCCAGTAGCTTCTTTGCTAAGAAACCCCAAATGGTTCGACCAAGGGTTGGATTTGTCTGAAATTACTGAACAACAGCAACAACAAAATCTCACTCCTGAGTCAGTACCCTTTCCACAGGAAAAGCCTCATCCATGGTCACACAGGTTGCTAAGGCCAGTGGCAGAATTTGAACTAAGATTCCCCTGATGCTAAGATCAACACTAACTTGAAACTATTAACTTAAAGTAAAAGCCGACACCACATTTTTTCCTATAAAAGTGGAGGCTGAAAAAAGCTATCCCTCAAGTGGTAAAAAGACTTGTATTCTTTGAATAGAGACTTATTCTCCATGTCCCAGGAAAAAAAACAAGAACAAAAACAAAAACAAAATCAAAAGGGGTCACAAAGAGGAACAATTTGAAACTTTAATTCAACTAAACAAACATTTATTAAATGTCTACTATACATTAGATGAGAAGGAGGCATGATACAGTGCTTATACCATGTAATTGGTGTAAAAAAAGATTGGTTTAAATCCTTCTGCCCTTGAAATTTATTATTTCTCTGACACTTAACTGAATCACTTAACTTCCAGGGTCAGTAAGCAACCCCCCACAAAAAAATTATTAAAGTTAGAGAATAGTTGCTAAACTATATCATTTGATTGGATTTGCATACTAGAAACCCCACCCCCATATTTGGAGAAGGAGGAGGAAAAGAAAGAAGAGGAGGAGGAAGAGGAGGAGGAGCAGGACATACATAGTGCCTCAAGGTTTACCAAACACTTTAGATATATTACTAATAAAATCATGACTCCAAGTTAAACAGAAACCATAACATAAAAGTCACAACAAAAGCATTTCAGTTGTAGAATCAGCATGACATAATGTCTAAAGGGCTGTGTGAAATCCAGAAATCCTGTGTCCTGAATTAAAACTTTGCTTCTGAAATTTATGACCTTATTGGCTTCCTTTAAATTTAAACTAAAATTCCACCTCCTATAGGAAACCTCACAAACAATTCCAGTTCCTTCTATCTGTCCATTATTTCCTATTCATCCTGTATATAGGTTGCATTGTTTATATTTATTTGCATGTGTTGTCTCTCATTAGATTGTAATATTCATGAGGTCTAGGGCTGTCTTTTGTCTCTTTTTGCATCTCTGGTATTGAGCCCAATGCCTGGCATATAATAGGGCTTAAGAAATACTTATTGAATTCAAAATTTCATTCATGATGTTAAGGCAGCTCACTTCACTCCTCTGTGTCTCAAGTGACTACTTAAGTCATACTTAGATTGATTTAGATTTGGTCATTTAAAAAATGCATTTCTTAGAAACCAGGAGGGCTACCTTATGTGACAAGCTAATGTTGTGTTCTCTGGAAATACAAAGATAGTATTGATAATAATAATGATAATAATGGTGATGATGATGATAATGATGATGATGAAGAAGAAGAAGATGATGATGATGATGATAGTGTCAATAATAATAAGCACCCAACCTCCCAGAACTAATCTAGTTGGATTTAAAAAAATGAGCTCTTTTTTCATACCAAATAACCTGTGTGTGTACACACACATATACTGCTATAGGAAAATTAATATGTGATATACACAACCTATTTAGCAATCCTTGTATTTCAGAACAGACATTTAAAAGGGGCTCTGAGTTGGGTTCAGAGAAAAGTGAAGTGCAGAGTTGCTGGGATACCCACATGAAACATGCCTGACTTCTTGAAGAACTCCAAAATTCTCTGAAATCTGGCTCCAATTTTTTAACACCAATCTGCTTCTAGAGTTGTTTTCTGACTTTTGTTATGGAATACAACAGTTTCTGAAAACTTAAAAATGAGTATGATTCAAAGAATGTTGTAGAAATGAAGGACATGAATTACTAGATTAAAGGATGACAATAAAAGAATATACAAGCAAAAAAGGAGATGCTTTATATGATAAAAACAAGTATTAACCAATGGGGAAATCATCTGATCTATGGGCATATTCACAATGTCAAGAGAAAAAAATATTTTTACTATGTCAAGAAACGAAGCCAGTGTGCTTCATGTACCACTTTGGAAAAGACTGTATGCCAAGAGTAATACAGAAGGAGAGGAGAAAGGACAAGTTTTATTGTTTGACAGAAAATCCCCATCAACATCATAAATTCTTTGAGGAATGATGTATCCTGAAAGTTTCAATAAGTTCAAGAAGGTTTTAGTTAAATTTAGTGAAGATAGGACCACAAGAAATTGTTACAGGGAAAAATTAGGAAACCCAATGTCTCTTCCATCTTTAAAATATAGGATCACATTGCCGTCTGTTTTGTGACACATTTTCAGAGTAACTCTGTTCTCCCACAAATGATTTCTTGATATAACTCTTAAAGAGAAATATTGACTTTTTAGTTCAATGGATTTGACCATGTGTGGCAACTTTGGTGTTTGGAATCCAAACCCACCAATACATGTCTGATTCATCTGTGTTAACTTTTTTTTCTTTGAAGGAATGTTTTTCCTTCTTTACCTTTACCCGTTTCTCCTTTGGAGGCTCAGTTCTGATGCAATATTGGGCAGAATCAATGCCCTGATACCCCAGTTTTTAATACTTCAAAAGTGGTTATGCATGTGCTTCATGTTAACCTGAGTAAATGTTGCATTCCCCTAATAAAATGTAATATTTTTTGCAATTAGTATTTTATTTTCTCCAATTACATGTAAAGAGAGTTTTCAACATTCATTTTTGTATGATTTTGAGTTTCACATTTTTCTCCCTCCCTTCTATCCCTCATCCCTCTCCAACATGGCAAGCAATGTGATATAGTTTATATAAATGCAATCATGTCAAACATATTTCCACATTAGTCATGTTGTGAAAGGAAAAAAACGACCAAAAGGAAAAATTATGAAAAAAAACAAAAGTAAGGTAAAATGGTATGTTTTGATCTGCATTCAGACTCTGTTGTTCTTTCTCTGGATGTGGATAACATTTTCCATCATGAGTCGTTTGCAATTGTGTTAGATTGTTGTATTGCTGAGAAGAATTAAGTATATCATAGTTGATTGTCACAACAATGTTTCTGTTACTGTGTTCAATGTTCTCCTGGTTCTGTTTACTTCACTCAACATCAGTTCATATAAGTCTTTCCAGGTTTATCTGAAGGCTGCCTGTTCATCATTTCTTATAACATAATAGAATTCCATTACATCCATATACCAAAATTTGTTCAGTCATTCCCCAATTGATGGGTATCCCCTCAATTTCCAATTCTAAAGCTGCTATAAATATTTATGTACATGTGAGTCCTTTTACCACTTTTATGATTTTTTTTTGGATATAGCCCTACAAGTGGCATTGCTGGGACAAAGGGTATGCATGTTTTTATAACCCTTTGGGCATAGTTACAAATTGCTCTCCATAATATTTGGATGAACTCAGAGCTCCAGCACCAATGAATTAGTATTTCAACTTTCCCACATATCCTCCTACATTGATGATTTTCATGTTTTGTCATGTTAGTCAATCTGACAGGTGAGATGTGATACTTCAGAGTTGTTTTGATTTGCATCTCTCTAATCAATGGGTATTTGGAACATTTTTTTTTTTTTATATAAAGAGCTTTAATTTCTTCCTCTGAAAACTTCTTGTTCAAAGTCTTTGAACATTTGTCAATTGGGGAATGACTTATATTCTCATGAATTTGTATATTAAAATATATAGTTCTCTGTATATTTTAGAAATTAAGCCTTTATCAGAGACACTATTTGTAAAACATTTTTTCACAATTTTCTGCTTCCCTCCTAATCTTTATGGCATTGGCTTTTTTGTGTGCAAAAACTTTTAAATTTAATGTTATCAAAAATATCCATTTTGTAGTTTATAATCTTCTCTATCTCTTGTTTGGTAATAAATTCCTTCATTTTCCATAAAGCTGACAGATAATCTATTCCTTGCTCCCTTAATTTGTTCATTGTGTCAACCTTTATATCTAAGTTATGTGTCTAATAGGATGTTATTTTTTTATACATTGTCAGTCACTGGACTATGCCCAGTTTCTACCACACTATTTTCTAGTTTTCCCAGAAGTTTTCATCAAATAGTGAGTTCTTGTCCCAGAAGGTAGGGTCTTTGGGTTTATCAAACAACAGATTGTTATGATCATTGACCACTGTTTCTTGTGTACTTATTCTATTCCACTCATGATTGCTGCTTTATAATACAGTTTAAGATCTGGTATGGCTAGGCCATCTTCCCTAGAATTTCTTTTCTTTAATTCCCTTGATATTCTGGATATTTTATTCTTCCAAAAGAATTTTGATATTATTTTTTCTAGTTCTATAAAATCTTTTTGGTAGTTTTCTTGGTATGACACTGAATAAGTAAATTAAATTTAGGTAGAATTGTCATTTTTATTGTATTATGTTGACCTACCCATGAGCAATTGATTTTTTTTTCCTTTTTTTTTTTTTTAAATTAATTTATTAGTTTAGTTTCAGTTGACAAGATTCAATTCCATAGTTCCTTGATTTTCAAATTTCCTTTACTTCCCTCCCCCCTCCCCTCATGACATCATATAGTACAGTATAGGGTCTGCAAATGCATTCATATTAAACATTATTCCAATTACAAAGGCATATTGTACTAGGTGGGATGAAAGATGGTAAGGAAGAAGTACAACCAAACAATGAGAAGAACAAGATCATTTAGTTTGCTTCCATCAGGATTCAGGCTCAGTTCTTTCTAGTTATATCTCTGGATGGCACATTTCTCACTTTCTTGAGTCATTCGGGATTAACTTATATCACTGCATTGCTGAAAAGAGTCCAGTCTGTCATAGTTGGTCGTCACAGATATGGTATGTCTGTGATTGTATACAAATTTCTTCTGATTCTACTCTTCTCGCTCAGCATCAGTTTGTATAAGTCTCTCCAGGTAATTATGAAATCCGTCACCTCCTCGTTTCTTATAGCACAATAAAATTCCATTACATTCATATACCACAACTTGTTTAGCCATTCCCCAATTGATGGGCACTCCTTTAGTTTCCAATTCTTTGCAACCACAAAAAGGGCTGCTAAAAATATTTTTGTACATATGGTTCTTCCTCCCACTACTATGATCTCTTTGGGATATAACCCTAGGAGTGGTATGGCTGGGTCAAAGGGTATGAAATTATTTATAATCCTTTGGGCATAATTCCAGATTGCTCTCCAGAATGGTTGGATAAGTTCACAACTCCACCAGCAATGTATTAGCGTTCCAATTTGCCCACATCCTCTCCAGCATTTGTCACTTTCTTGTTTTGTCATCTTAGCCAATCTGACTGGAGAGATGTGGTATCTCAGAGTTGTTTTGATTTGCATTTCTCTAATTAATAGTGATTTAGAGCATTTCTTCATATGCTTATAGATATCTTTAATTTCTTTCTCTGAAAACTTCCTATTCATATCCTTTGACCATTTCTCAATTGGGGAATGACTTGTATTCATATAGATTTGGCTCAATTCTCTATAAATTTTAGAAATGAGTCCTTTATCAGAGACACAGGTTGTAAAAATTCTTTCCCAATTTCCCACCTCCCTCTTGATCTTGGTTACATTGGCTTTGTTTGTGCAGAAGCTTTTCAATTTAATGTAATCAAAATTATCCATTTTGCATTTTATAATGCTCTCTAATTCTTGTTTGGTCCTAAAATCTTCCCCTCTCCACAGATCTGTCAGGTAAACTATTCCTTGCTTTCCCAAATTGCTTACAGTATCATCCTTTACACCTAGATCATGCACCCATTTAGACTTGATTTTGGTATATGGTGTTAGATAGTGATCTATGCCCAGTTTCTGCCATACTGTATTCCAGTTTTCCCAGCAGTTTTTGTCAAATAGTGCATTCTTATCCCAAAAACTGGGGTCTTTGGGTTTATCGAACAATAGATTGCTATATTCATTAACTGCTGGGTCTCCTGCACCTAATCTATTCCATTGATCCACTACTCTACACCTCTGCCAGTACCAAGCAGTTTTGATGACTGCTGCTGTATAATACAGATGAAGATCTGGCATAGCTAGTCCACCTTCCCTAGCATTTCTTTTCATTAATTCCCTTGATATTCTAGACCTTTTGTTTTTCCAAATAAATTTTGTTATTATTTTGTCTAACTCTACAAAGTAGTTTTTTGGTAAATTGATTGGAATGGCACTAAATATATAATTTAGTTTGGGTAAAATTGTCATTTTTATTATATTAGCTCGACCCAGCCACGAGCAATTGATATTTTTCCAACTATTTAGATCTGATTTTATTTCTGTGAGAAGTGTTTTGTAGTTGTGATCATATAGATTCTGGGTTTGTTTTGGCAAGTAGATTCCCAAATATTTTATAATGTCTACAGTGACTTTAAATGGGATTTCTCTTTCTATCTCTTGCTGTTGAGTTTTATTAGAGATGTACAGGAATGCTGAGGATTTATGTGGGTTTATTTTATATCCTGCAACTTTGCCAAATTTATTTATTGTCTCAAGTAATTTTTTACTTGATTCTCTAGGATTCTCTAAGTATATCATCATATCATCTGCAAAGAGTGACAGCTTGGTCACTTCTTTGCCTAATTTGATTCCTTTGATTTCTTTTTCTTCTCTAATTGCTACTGCTAACGTTTCAAGTACCAGATTGAATAAGAGGGGTGATAGTGGACACCCTTGTTTCACTCCTGATCTTATTGGAAAGGCTTCTAGTTTATCCCCATTGCATATAATACTTGCTGATGGTTTTAGATAGATGCTAGCAACTATTTTAAGGAAGGCTCCATTTATTCCTATACTTTCTAGTGTTTTTAATAGGAATGGATGTTGTACTTTGTCAAAAGCCTTTTCTGCATCTATTGAGATGATCATGTGGTTTTTGCTAGTTTTGTTGTTGATATGCTCAATTATATTGATGGTTTTCCTAATATTAAACCATCCTTGCATTCCTGGAATGAATCCTACCTGATCAGGGTGTATTATTTTTGTGATAAGTTGTTGGAGTCTTTTGGCTAATATTTTATTTAGAATTTTTGCGTCTAAATTCATGAGGGAGATTGGTCTATAATTTTCTTTCTCTGTTTTATCTCTTCCTGATTTAGGAATCAGTACCATATTTGTGTCATAGAAAGAGTTTGGTAGGACTCCTTCTTCACTAATTTTCCCAAATAGTTTGTAGAGTATTGGAATCAATTGTTCTTTAAATGTTTGATAGAATTCACTAGTGAACCCATCTGGCCCTGGAGATTTTTTCCTAGGGAGTTCATTGATGGCTTGTTTGATTTCTTTTTCTGAGATGGGGTTATTTAGGTAATTCACTTCCTCTTCAGTTAATCTGGGCAATTTGTGATTTTGTAAATATTCATCCATTTCACTAAGATTGTCATATTTATGTGCATACAATTGGGAAAAATAATTCCTCATTATTTTTTTGATTTCCTCTTCATTGGAGGTAGATTCACCCCTTTCATTCCTGATACTCATAATTTGGTTTTCCTCGTTCTTTTTTTTTATCATATTGACTAAGGGTCTATCAATTTTGTTGATTTTTTCATAAAACCAGCTCTTGGTTTTATTTATTAATTCAATGGTTTTCTTAATTTCAATTTTATTAATCTCACCTTTGGTTTTCAGTATTTCTAATTTAGTACTAAATTGGGGATTTTCAATTTGTTCTTTTTCTAGCTTTTTCAATTGCATGTCCAATTCACTGACCTCCCTTCTCTCTGCTTTAATTAAGTATGCACTCAGGGATATAAAACTTCCCCTGAGAACTGCCTTTAGTGCATCCCACAAATTTTGGTATGTTGTTTCATTATTATCATTCTCTTGAATGAAATTATTGATTGTTTCTATAATTTCTTCTTTGACCCACCAATTTTTTAGGATTAAATTGTTTAGTTTCCAATTAGTTTTTAGTCTATCTTTCCATGGCCCTTTATTGCATATAATTTTTATTGCATCATGATCTGAGAATGATGCGCTTACTATTTCTGCCTTTCTGCACTGGATTGTGAGGTTTTTATGCCCTAGTACATGGTCTATTTTTGAGTATGTACCATGCACTGCTGAGAAGAAAGTAAATTCCTTTTTATCCCCATTCAGTTTTCTCCAGAGATCCATCATATCTAGTCTCTCTAAGATTCTATTCACCTCCTTAACTTCTTTCTTGTTTATTTTGAGGTTAGATTTATCGAGTTCAGAGAGGGGGAGATTAAGGTCCCCACTAGTATAGTTTTGCTATCTATTTCTTCCTCTAATTCCTTTAACTTCTCCTCTAGGAATTTGGATGCTATACCACTTGGTGCATATATATTAAGTAGTGATATTGCTTCATTCTCAATGGTGCCTTTTAGTAGGATATAGTTTCCTTCCTTATCTCTTTTAATTAGATCTATTTTTGCTTTTGCTTTATCTGAGATAAGTATTGCTACCCCTGCTTTTTTACTTTAGCTGAGGCATAATAAATTTTACTCCAACCTTTTACCTTTACCCTGTGGGTATCCCTTTGTTTCAAATGTGTTTCTTGAAGACAGCATATTGTAGGATTATGGTTTTTAATCCATTCTGCTATCCGCCTCTGTTTTATGGGAGAGTTCATCCCATTCACATTCACAGTAATGATGACTATCTGTCTCTTCCCTTCCATCCTATTCCCTCCCCTGTTTATGTTTTTGTTTATTCCTTCTCCCTTCCCCTCCTTGAAGTTTTCCCTTTTGACCACCCCCTCCCTCAGTGTTCCCACCCAGTGACCCCCCTTCTTAACCTACCCTCTCCCCTTACTACTATTTCCCTCCCTTATAATCCCTCCCTTTAGTCTCCTCCTTTTCACCCCCCCCTTACCCTCCCACTATCTATAGGACACAACAAATTTTTATACTTATCAGAGTAAATTACTCCCCGTTTGATTCCAAACCAATGAGAGTAAATTTCAAACAATGCTCCTCTCCCTCCCTCCAATTCCTCTATTTAATGAATTTATGTGTCTATTCACGTTAGATTCTTAAACTTCACTGATTAATTTGATCCTTCTTTGAACCAGAACCAGTGAGAATAGTGTTTAAATGATGTTCCTCTCCCTCTTACTTTCCCTTCTTCTAGAGTGTGTTTTGATGCCTCTTCAGATGGCATATTTTACCTTTTCCTAGCTCATCCTTTCCATTTTCCCATTACAGTACCATTGATCCCCTTAATAGTCTTTTTTTTTTTTAGACTCCATGTTAGTGCATTCATACCCACACCCTCTAAGTATAACCCTTTTGCAGGTCATGATAATCATAGAGATTTCAAATATTGACAGTTATCAGCTCCACATATAGGGATGTGAACATTTTGCTCTTGTTGCATCCCAAGTAATGAGCTTGTGTTTGTGGGTGTGGGTATGTGCGCTTCTGCATGTGTGAGTCTATGTTACCCTTGTTTACCTTTTTATGTTCTTCTGGAGTCTTGTAATTGGAGATCAAATTTTCCATTGAGCTCTGGCTTTTTCATTAGGAAAGTCTGGAAGTCCCTTACTTCATTAAACGTCCATCTCCTTGCCTGAAAGATTATGCTCAGTTTTGCCGGGTAGTTAATCCTTGGTTGTAGTCCTAGCTCTCTTGCCCTACGAAATATCAAATTCCAGTCCCTCCGCTCTTTTAATGTAGAAGCTGCTAGGTCCTGTGTGATCCTAACTGTAGTTCCTCGATATTTGAATTGTTTCTTTTTGGCTGCTTGTAGAATTTTTTCTTTAATCTTATAATTCTGGAATTTGGCTACTATATTTCTTGGAGTTTTCAGTTTGGGATCTCTTTCAGGAGGAGTCCGGTGAATTCTATCAATAGCTATTTTATCTTCTGATTCCAGGACCTCAGGACAGTTTTCTTTGACAATCTCTTGGAGGATGTTGTCTAGACTGCTTTCCTCATCATGGCTTTCTGGTAGACCAATAATTCTTAGGTTATCTCTCCTGGATCTGTTCTCTAGGTCAGTTATTTTTCCAGTGAGATATTTTACATTTTCTTGCAATTTTTCGATCATCTTGTTTTTTTCGATTGACTCCTGCTGCATCATAGAGTTCTGAGTTTCAGTTTGGTTGTATCTAATTTTTAGTGAATTATGGTCTTCAATAAGTTTTTGAAGTTCCTTTTTTAGGGAGGTATTTTCTTTTTCCAAGTTGGTCATTGCCTCCCTGATTTGGTCTTTAAAATTTTTCTTAAGCTCCTCCAGGAATGCTATTTGGGCTTGAGACCAGATCATGTTTCCTTCTGTGGTCTCTGGTGTGGGCAGAGAGTCTATATTGTCCTGTGTGTTTTGTTGTTCTTGCCCTGCATAGTATGCTCGAATAGACTTTCTTGCCTTCCCCTTCTCCTTTTCAGCTTCCTTCCTTCCCATTGTGACTTCCTGTTTCTTAGTGTCTCAGGCTATGAGTTTGGGGCCTGATCCTTGACTTTGAATACCTCTGGGTGGCTAGTTTATGGCTAAGTCAGGGAAGTCAGTGAGGAATGTAGATGTGTAGGTGGGGTTGAGTCTGACCACTTCAGATTTCTGCCTCTATACCCCTGGGCTATAAGTGGTCTTTTGTTGGTGAGGTGAGGTGGGGCTAGTTGGGTCCCCTCCCTCTCTTCTCTTCAGATTCCTGGCTGTCTCAGTTACACCCTTTCTTGGAGATTCTCAAGCCTGAGGCTATTTCCATTAACTTGGGATTTCAGTCTGGGTGGGAGACTTATCTTTGGGTTTTCTGCTTCATGAAGGAGGGATGGGAGGATCGGAGCAGCTAGAATTTACTTTGCCATTCCAGCCCCTGTATCATACAGGCAGGCAGTTTCTAAATTTCCAGGCTGGGGGCTGAATGCAGCCTGAGAAGCCACTCTCTCCACTGGGGGCCCGATTCTCCTACCTGGCTCCAATGATCCGTTCCCTCTGCGAGATGACTGCGATTCTTCCTTGGTAAGTCTGCAGGC